>VZTN01025476.1:0-50992 GCA_013400515.1 Erpornis zantholeuca | reverse complement strand
TAGCCATGGTAAAATAATTGAAAACAAATTGGCAGTTACCAATTGGCAAATTGAAATCACCTCTTAAAGCAACTAAAGAAGAGTTTGGCAGTGGCACAAAATTACTTAGTAGTTCTGATTATTTAAAAGCAAATTGATGGGCGTATTCAGTTTGTTCTTAAAAATGTTCTCTTCTAGATTATTTCTTCTCCGGGACAGCCAAAGCAATCCAAAGGCATTTGTACTTACGTTATGCCATCATCAAAAAATAAAGCATTTTCAAATCTTGCCGGTAAGTAGATTATTTTTGATATTGATAACAAAACCTGAAATTTTAAACCGTGAAGCTTTTGCCAACATCTGAGGAGACCTCTTATTAATTACTAATGTAATTAACAAAGCTGTTTCCATTAGCAAGTATATAAGCAGATAATCTTTAGAATTGTCCAATGTCTGATGAAAATTATTGATTACCATTGCTGGAAAACTAGTGTAAATCAGTACATTACACAAGTCTGTGTACTGAACAGACCTTGTTCTCTGTGACTGGCAGCAACAACAGCAGCTGTTGTCTCCCTTGTCACTTAAACAAGCATAGAATAACTTTGGGAACCTTTTTAAAAGTTTGTTTCTGGAGGTTATCCAATAATGGTGAGCTTCAAATAATGTTACACTGATATGTTGGAAAACCATTAGATTTTTATTTTGATCAAAAAAAGAATGAAAAATTTAAGATTATGTAGACCTTTTAATTGTTGCAAAACCCTCTTCCCTTGTTTAGCCTGCCAATTTTACAAACAGCTAACAAATTCTTTCGGGGTATTTTTGTTTTATGTAATGAATGCCAGTGCTGTCTGTACAACCTACAGTTACTCTGCCCACAAGCTTTTACTTTCATAAGCAAAATGTTACAAGTTGGGTTAAGGTATGTTTTGTCTAGCTCTTACATGATTTCACAAAGAACTTCAGGCACTGGGTTGTTTGGGCAACCAAGTACCAACCAAGTGCCCATTATTTATTTATGTCACACACTGGTGGTACTCTCTTTAAGTTTTTCCATGCTCGTATCTCTTCATGTGCAACCTAACCTGAAAAGGATGTTTTGTTTTCCTAGTGTGAAGATGATGGACAGATATTTTTCAGTCTAGATGATGGGAACACCAAATTCAGTGATCTAATCCAGCTTGTTGAATTCTATCAACTAAACAAAGGAGTCTTGCCCTGCAAACTCAAACACCACTGCATCCGAGTGGCCTTATGACCTCAAATCTGACTCTCACTGAAGACTGGATTTGATAGAAGAGTAATTGTAAGAGAACGTTGACACTGGGGAATTGGCAGATTTGTAAGTTGGTTAAAAAAGATAAATATTATGCACCTTGGGACTCTGAAAGGGATGGATTCGACAGGTGCCAACAGACCAAGATTGCTGGTTTGTCTAACACCTAAGAGTGATTGCTGCTGAGTGTCCCAGCATCCCAAAAATGGGGGGAGGGTCTGTAAAACAATGAGTAAATTTAAAACAAAACTGGAAACTATCTTGGCTGGGCCACTTAACAGGAACAAGTGTGAAGAGAAATCTTTGAAAAGAACTCTTGCCCTGGAATAATCTTGACAATTAAGACTAGTGTGTTTACTTTTTGTATTGATCACTTTTTTTGCACTCCTACTTTGTTTCGGATATTGTATGCAGCCTATATTAGGAGCTGATGTGGCTTTTAAAATTCATGCAGGAGTTGGGTATTAATCTGCACCCTAAAATGTATGGAATGCTTCAGCCTAAAAGGATCTAGAAGAAAATCAAGAAGTGTGTGTGTGTGCGTGCGCGTGTCTCAGTACTTCTCTGGAGACCTGAGGTTCAATGATCTGCAGATGTCTTTGAAGAAGCAATGAGGATACAATTCTAAAAGAACATACCACCAATATATGTACTCTTAAAACTGTTGACTTGTAGCATTATGGCTGTAGTATGTTGATGGCATATTAGTGGCATTCAGTCATGCAGAGACTGTATTAGATTCTATGCACAAATTTTTATTATTGGAGTGGTGGTTTGTTTTTTACAGCCTTTTGACTGTTTTCCTGAGGAAACTTACTGTTACTAAATAGAGTAGGACTGAATGACTACACTTGTATTTGAAACCACCATTTTTTGTGAGAAGATTCTTCTGCAGGTAGTCTTAGTATGACAATATAAAAAAAAATTTAAAAAACAGTGTTTTTAGCTTTATAGCTCCTTGAATTTTCAGACTGTTTCAAAGAGCTCTTTCGATATAGTAAAGCTACAGTGACACAAAGCTCTCCTGGGGATAGGGCATAAGAAGAACCGTACCCCTTCTGCTTTTTGTAGGGCCATGAAAGTTTACATGGTGAGAAGGAACATGCTGGGAATAGAAACAGATTTGATTGTGAAGTAGCTGCTGGCAATGTCATCCATCGAGGTAACTGGTGATCCCTGTGTCATGTGTGCTACTGCATGCCAGTACCTGTGGCAGACAAGCGTGTATCTTGCTCTGGTGCTGGTTTGTCGTCAGAACTACATTATTGTTAATGTTTAAATGAATTATTTAATGTTTACACAATAACTGTTTCTGATGATAAAGCAGTAATAAAGTCAGACAAGCCCCACCTTGATCCTGCAATTGCAACCAACCATTCCTTCAGCAACTGTTTGAACTGAAGTAACTTCCCAGTGCTTGGTGCCATTAGCCACAGTGAGAAGTATTCCACCCTGGGAACTTGCAGAGTGTAGTGCAGAATGGAGCATTCGTAAAATGGTAAATTATTTACACAGGCTAGTTAATCCTTAATATTTGCCACTGGGTTTGAAATCCTAGCCATCTGAAAGGGTAAAGAAGGAAAACCAATCCTACACTTTTAGGTCTTCATGTAGTGTTAAGAATAGCTTAAGACAAACCATAACCTGCCTGAGTCATCCATATCAGCTTAAACTATGTCAATGGTATAGAAACACTGTATTTTAGTTTACAGAACACATTTAGTATTTTTTTTCCATTTAATGTCTAGATACTAAAAATGAAGAATTGATTTTGTTTTTAGTAGAAGCCTTTTTTGTTTTGTTTTGTTTTGCTTTTTTTAATTGTACATAGTGAAATGAGTGTTCCTGCTTTCTAGACAATGTATTTTAAAACCTTGAAATTAAGCTAACTTAAGTCTGACTTCACTTTGCATGCTTCTATTTGGCCCCTATTAGGAGAAAAAAAAATACTTGTATTGACTACATTACCAGTTTAATAAGACCATTTATGCTGTAGTTTTAAGTTTTTCTGTTTACATAGCTTAGTGACAACCATGCATTTTTCCCAGTAGGCGGATAGTATTTGCAGTGTTTCATATTTATAAAAAAAAATAAAAAAACCTTGCATCTTATTTAAATTGAGAATACAAGTTTGACTATGAACCATGATTTTTGTATGTAGATGGTTGACTTAGTATTTTGTACTCTTCCCAGCTAAAGTGAGCTGTTTTGAGAAAGTGACCACCTTCAAAGTGGCAACAATCTTACTTAAGCAGATCACTGCTTTGTCTTCTTTCTGCTGGAAAACAGTCAATACCACCTTAGTTTTCCAACAGATTCAGCTGGCTGCCAGCTCAGAATACCAAGGACTGAAGGACATTTGACTCTTATTTTTGTATTTAAATGACATGAATGTAAAGGGGATGCTCAGGGTTGTTTTGGAGCCTGTTGAATTTTTATCTTTTTGCCTGTGATTTTATTTTCTAAATAAATACTTCATGTAGCAATCTTGAATATGTGGAGAAGGAAAATGCCAAACCATTTTGGTAATGAGGTTACTAGTTAAGTTATGTTACGATAGGTGTTAAAGTACAAAAAACTTTTTATTTGTTAATTAATCTTGAAGAAACACGTGCCTCAGTTTAGATGTTTTGTCTTATCTTTTCTGCACTAAATACCTGACAGTTTGACCAATCAATGCACCTTTCCAGTGGCAAGACTTGCTTATCGTAAATTATATTGTCACAATGCAAGATTTAGTGACTGTAAAATGGAATAAAGTTTAAAGTTTCAGGGAATGCAAAAGGTATTAACTTAAGAGACAAAACCTTTATTCAATATGCTTTGCTTCATACTGTAAATAGCTTTTTGGCTTGTGAACCTAATTGTAATCTTTCAGGTATTTTTGTACAAATAAGGGACTGATATTCTGTTTCTTGTAATTAGAAATAAACGTTAATACAATGCTATTCATTTTACATTGGAATGAAGGTCATCTTTTGGATATATTCAGTACACTATGTATCTCTTGCCTTAATTCACGTTAATTGGGTGGGTCACGTTAAACAGCTTTTAAGAAGCATGAAGGAAAACACAATCCCCCAGATACCTTTATTGTGGCTGTTCTGTTTTAAGATTCCTATTAGGATAGGCTGCATTTTATTTAGAAAAGCACTTGTTCGCCCATTTTGTTTGAGGAAAATTACTGGGGATCTTCTGCTTTGAAATTTACAGTATTCACTTGGGAAGGCTACTAGAATCATATCAGACCAACATACCATGACCATCTTTTGGGTCATAAAGTCATAAATCACTGAAAATGCACACTCTGCACAAAACACTTCATTGGCCTGATAGCTGTTGGATCAGAAAACCTTTCAATAGTACTTCCGGAAAGCAGTTATTTACCCCTGGAATCCTTGTATTCGAGTGGCCTATCAGCATTTGGGTGGAAAAGCACCATCTGCACAAATACATCTTTACTTTAAAAATCCAGAGGGGTGGAGGGGTGTGGTGCAGGGATTGGTGGTTCTTCTGGCAGATAGAAAAATGGAAGGTTTGGAATACTTCACTTTAATTTTTTTGGACACAATCTTTTCCTGTTTCCGTCTTGCTTGTCCACAGAAGCCATCAAATGCATTCCACTTCAGAACTCTGTTACACTCTGGCTTCTGCATGCTACATCTCCATGAGACGTCTCCATAATGCACTATAGCATGAGTTAATTAATATGTTAGCATGATCAATTTATTCATCAGCACATAGAGGTGGAGTACTTCCTTTGGATTTTGATACTCCTCAACATGCATATTGACATGCATATTGAAGTGCTTAGAATTTACTATTCTGCATGCAGTAATTCTTTTTCACAAAGTTAACAAAGGGGACTGCTTGCTTACAAAAGGTTATCCATTTCCTGCTTGGCTAGAGGAGGCCATGCTAACATTGAAAGTGACTCTCTATAATCGTTAAAATTCAAGGACAGTAATTGTACACAAACATGTTAAAAAGAAAAAAAACCCCAAACAATAAAAATCAACACCAGGCCCCCATCTTACTTTATTGTATATATTGCATTTGGAACAGACAAGATGGCATTAAAAAAAGTAACATGGTAAGAAGGTCTCAGTAAGCCTCCCCAGTGGCAGGGTAGTGCTGTCTGCATGTTGGTCCAAACTGCCCACCTCTGTGGCAGATGCAAAATACCTGTGAAGTCTGGCCCTTGGCATTAGCAGTGGGTATTTGGGCTATCAGAATATGATCAGTACAAAATTAGTCTGGGCCAGAAGTCAGTCTGTGGTACAGATTTTATTTACTTGCTTGATAGGTTTGTGCTTCTTTTACGTTAGTTGCAGAACAACAGACATAATCAGACATCTGATCCCACATAAAGCATTGTGGCAAGAAGTTCACCTGGCAAACAGCTTAAATGCGTTTGGACCTATAAGTAAATTCCTATCAGACTCATGTTTTACAGCATGTGGCTGCAGGACTTTCATCCTCATACAAAGAACACTTAAATTAGGATTACCTCAACACTAAATTGTTGCTTCAGCCTGTACCTGCAAAACCAGATGAGAAAAACATCACCAGATGAGCCATTGCCCTTCAAGTTGAACTTTAGATGACTTTTGGTCTTTGTTATTGCTAATTTAGTAATGCTTTAATCTGGTTTGTCAATGTCCAGTTTGTAGATTGCTTTATGCCTTGGACGTTGTTTGACTGACATCTTGGACATGTCAGTAACAATGTCAGCAGATGGACAAAAGATCTTCCTCTGAAATATCCATGTTGCCTTGATTTGGGTTGCTTCTGCATCCTAAATCTTACATCTTCCTTCCTTAACTTGAAGCACAAATTAATTAGTATTTGAAAACCCAACATAATCACAACAACGTCCAAGAGCTATAGGATTTTCATTAGCTATTGCAATTAGTCATATCTGAGACTTGAAAATGAATTAGTTTGTGTAACACTCACTTTGCAAACCCTTAGCCCAAAGACAATTCTGCTCTAATTGCTTGTCATTTTGCACAGATACCAGAAGATGTTTTAGCCAGAAACATAGGTTCACACAAGATACTAAGTTGTGATTAACAGGATCTTACAACACTTGTTAGTTGCCCAGGTTTGCATGCTTTGCTATAATCAGTATTTTCCATCCCTTGACTACAAGACTCTAGTGCCACAATTGGGGAATAGGAAGGTGCAATTACAAACAGCTGCTGGCCCTGAGCCAAAATACAGCCTGGGTTTATGGGCCCTGAAGCTCAGCTCAGCTCAGCTGTGCACAGAGGTACAACTCCTTAGAGCTCAGAAGAGAGACAAGGAGGGAAGTGGAAGGGAGAAAAAAATTACTCTTAGGCAGTATTGTCCAAGGGATGGTTTGGGTGTGACTAGGAACACAGTGAAGAGAGTGCTGTGGTGCCCTGAGTGCTGCTCACCACTCCCTAAGAGTCAGTTTCCCTTCTCTTCCCTCAAACTTGTGTAGACACTTCTGCATAAAGACTTCCATTTTAGGTGACTTTTGAAACACATTCTCCAGAGGTGTGAGGACTGGCATCAAGGAGAGAAGCAGCAGTGGAATTGGTGTTCTCTACAACCTTTCTATCTCCAAACCAGCCTGTCCAACTGCCATTAGAAGAAAAGGAAGGTGAAATCATAGTAGTAGTATGGTTCTGCCAAGAACAATGATGGTTAAAGCAACTGGCTAAGCACAATCCTGAAAGTGTACAATACCATTGCTCCACAAAGAATCCTAGATACATCCTACTTTAAAAAACTTAATAATTTAGACCTTTTCATTATTTGATTTCCTCCACAATACTTCTCTTTGCTGCTGGATTTGTGCACGGTAATAATGTCCTCTGTGTGACTCTTACCAACTCCTAGTTTTCAGGTTGCTCTCAGAATCAAAACCAAATAAGAAACTACGATTATTCCTGAAAAATAACTCCACAATACATCTAGTCATGAAAGAATGTAAATTGATAATTATAGAATTGGTGAATAGAAGACTTATTTTGGGTTTTTTTCACTAGACAGTAAGGTTTGTGAAAACAGCTGGCTAAACAAGGGTGAAAGTCATTGAAGGCTCACAAAGTTTGCCTCAAAATACTTTCAATCAGTTTCTGGAACATGCATTTGAGCTGATTTAGAAAACAGAGTCCTTCAGAGAAGAGCATGTACCTAGGAAGGAAGTGCATCCTCTCTCCTTAAAAAGTATAAGAGAGCAGGAATTCCTATGACAGAAAAGGAGAATTAGGATGCAATAGAAATGGAAGAGCAAACATGATGGTCAATCAAATATATAACATAACAGTTCAGTGAGGTAGGATAATAGATTTATAGATAAACATAGGCAGTTAAGCAGAATACAAAACACTTGTTTTTCGATACATAAGTCACCTGAAGAATGCAGAGGACCAGTTCAGCAAAACCAGAAATATTTCTTCATAAACTGCTCATATAATCTCTTGCATTTTCCACCACTAAATGTAGCACGTGGCAAAAGTTCACATGGGTTCTCAAAGGGCTTCTATCACATCATGAAAGAGAAAACTCAGCTGATGGATGGTAACTACAAAAATACCATCTTATTTTCTGAAACTCCATTGGTCACATGTCACCAAGTGCCAGGAGCAGTCTTCAGGGGAAAAATCATTACTTGACAGCACATATACAAGTACATCTTCCCTACATGTCCAGTACTAAGACAAGGGCTCGAGTTACTTTTTATCCGATTCAGTAATGTGCCCACATGAGGGCTGGCTCATACAGAAGCAACTGAAGGTAGCACTTAAGAGCTGAGAACAATGAAGAAAACCTGCTCTACAGTCAACTGGAGGCTCCCTTTGACTGAATTAAGGCTGCTCGTAGTGAAACAGCCATGTAAGTGTTGAATTTGCTTTCTACCACCCCACCCCAAGAAGTGATGCCTGCAAGGTCTGCAACAGCTGTCCTGTCCTTGTGTGCCTTCCCCCGCTCCAGCCTGGCCCTGGGAGGGTTTGCTGGGGGTGTGGGGGCTGCCACAGCAGAGCTGAGTCCAGCAGGGCTCTGAAGTTGTTCAAGAGTAGTGTCTGGCTTCATTCAGCCTCAAAACTGGGTCCTCAATGACAGGGACTGAGCTGAGCTTTTGAGCTGTCCTCTAAAATGAGCTCTAAACAGAGAATAGGTGCTACTCCCTCTCAAGTCAGAAATGGGTATTCTAAAAGTTGCATATAAATCGTTACCTCTTGGCATTTTTGTTCAGTGGTGCACAGGGACATGTTGTGAAGGGTTCTGCTGGGTGAAATGCAGCTTTCCCTTACAACATTGACATCTGAGGAACAGAAAGGGGCATGCACCTGCTGAAGGCAGGTGATTTTTTTCACCAAAAGTTACAGTGCAGCTGGAGGGTGAGCGCTGTGCTGGAAGGGTAGGCCAGGTGTGGGGGGCACATGGGGAACTGTCGAGGTTCTCCCCAGCCACCCACCGCTGCTCAGGTAGGGAGAGAATGGGAAGAGCAAATCACAGAATTTTTAGGGATGGAAGGGATCTCTGGAGATCATCCTGTCCCACTCCCCTGCCATGGCACAGTCGCTTAGATCAGGTTACCTAGGAACGTGCCCAGTTGGGTTTTGAATGCCTCCAGACAGGAAAGACTCCATGATCTCTGTGTTCCACTCTCAATGTAAAGAAGTTCTTCATGTTGAGGTGGAACTTGTGTTTTAGTTTATGGCCATTGCTCCTCATCCCGTCTCTGGGAGCCTCTGAAAAGTCTGGCACCATCCTCTTGACACCTGTCTTTGAGACATTTATGAGATCAGATGCTGGTGCCCAGCCCGGTTCCATCCCGCCGTGGAGGATCCTGCTGCCGGATGATCTGCCAGCAGCGGCCATCAGAGTGCGGCTGGGCTCTGTGCTGCCCCAGTGAGGGGCTCACCCGGGCGGGCCCCAGGCAGCGGCTGCCCTGCGCGGGGCCGGGAGGGACCGGGGACCGCCTCTGACAAACAGGAGCCGGTGACAATGGAACTCCATTTCTTCTGATTTCCAGTCTCCAGTCAGTTCTTCTGACAAGTCTAAATCCTGGAGTGAGTCGCATCGGCGCGGGCCAGCCGACATGAAGGCCGGGTTGTGCCCGGTCCCTCAGCTGGGGCAGGCCGNACGGGCCTGCCCTACATATGCGGCGGCAGGGTTTGCATTGTTTTATGGAGGCACCCTGAGCCTGGTGTCCTATTCATTTGTTGTAAAGCAGCTCTTAGCGCAGGCGGGATTCCCCCCGCCGGGGCGACTGGCGCAAGTGGCAGCGCTGACACACGGCTGGCAGCGGCGCCCGCCCCGGCCCCGCCAAGGGGAGCATGCCCCGGGTTGTGGACAAGAGGCTTTTCCCCGCCCCGGCAGTGCCCCCGAGGCACCGGCAGGCGGGAGCCGCTGGGCAGCCGCTGCCCCGGCAGCTCTGGCTCTGGGGTTTCCCAGACTGTCCCACTCGCTTCCTCGTGTGACCCGCCAGACATCGCCGTGGCATGGATATGCTCGTCGGCTTAACCCCGGCAGAGGCAGGATCTGCCGGGGCTGCTGGCTCGCTCCATCCCACGTCTCGTTGGATTTTTCACTTTAGGCTCTGTGAATAAGTGAGAAATCCCACGTCCCTCCCGTCCCAATGGCTGCGAATTGCGGCTGAATGAGCCCTCAGGTTTTCTGGTTTCCCCGTGTTGAGAAAGAGCGTCTGATAAAGCTGACATAGGGCCACGCGCGGTTAATGGTTAACGAAGGAGTGCAGGGCGAGCACAGTACCGGCGAAGACCCGATAGTTGCTGGGAAAGCCTTAGAAATTTATTGAGATTAAAGTTCCTTAGCCACTTCTGGTGACCTCTTCTTCACAGGGCGATTGTGAACTACAGGGAATTGTAGGGAACTAAAGAAAATACCTGTTTCCAAGATACCTGGAAAAGGAGTGAAGTGCCCCAAAAGGTAAGGATAAATTCGGTAATGTCTGAAAGTGAAGTTACCTCTGCACTTTCACCAAATAATCTGATCCAACAAATCCACGTAATTTGTTAGGTATTGAAGCAGTCCATGTTTAGAAGTACAGCATAATATGCTAAATGTAAATATTTTAATGGACGTGTGCTTAAATATTCAAGAGTAATACTTCATGAAGTATTTTGAAATGAAACTTTGCAATTCACGGCATTTTAAAGAGAACTTCTTAACTGCTTCTAAAAATTGACTTGAGGACACTGCTGCTAAAGGGAAGCAATCTGGACAGATGGCAGTACCTCTAAATGATGGTGTACTGTGCAGTCTTGGAGCCGGATCCCAGCTGATAAGGTAATTTTATTAATCTTTTCAAATTTGGTGAGAAAAAAAAGTTCTTATTTGTTTGAAAATTTTCTGCTCCTATTCTTTGAGCTTGGTTTTGTTGTAATAGTGTCACATGAAGTATATCCTCTTGTAGAGATCCTGTTTATGGCACAGGGGCTCAAGTGATCCTCGTATGTTGACACTGCAATTTTATGTGGGGCTAAATGTGAAACAGCAAAAATTATTATGGTGCTGCTGAGATTCAAAGAGCAAGAAGATGCTGAAACTGGAAAAGGAAAGGTGAAATAAAATGACAATCACCAGTTACATTACAGAAATATACTGCTTATGTCAATGGTAAATAAAAGGGGAAAAAAAATACTCTAATGAAAGTTCAGTGGAAAACAGGTTTGCAGTATAACTGTGATACATGCTGAAAGGTTTCTTGAGTGTGTGACACCTCAGGGAAGAGCATCCTGGAATTCTGATGTTCAAAGTGTGCATCCCGCACTGGCAACACAAAGTGAGCAAACTGGAGTTTCTTGCTAAAATTGCTAAAGGTTATTTAAAGTTGTAAGAGAATTTCTTTGAATGGTCAATTGATAGACATCCATAGGATATTTCTGTGTTGCTTTGGTGTATGTTTCTTACTCTGTTCTTTCCCTTATGCTGTGTCCAGTTCTGGGCCCCTCAATTTGGCAAGGACATTGAGATGCTCAAATGTGTCCAGAGGAGGGCAACAAGGCTGGTGAAAGGCTTGGAGCACAAGCCCTTTGAAGGATGTCTGAGGGAGCTGGAGTTGTTTAGCCTGGAAAAAAGGAGGCTCATGGGAGACCTTATCACTCTCTACAGCTACCTGGAAGGTGGTTGTAGTCAAGTGGGGGTCAGTCTCTTCTCCCGGGCAAGCACTGATGGAATGAGAGGACAGTCTTGAGCTGTGCCAGGGGAAGTTTAGGTTGGACATCAGGAAAAAATTCTTCACTGAAAGAGTGATTGGGCGCTGGAATTGTCTGCCTAGGGAGGTGGTGAAGTCACTGTACTAGGGCATGTTTACAAAAAGACTGGATGCACTCAGTGCCATGGTTTAGTTGATGAGGAGGTGTTAGGTCGTGGGTTGGACTTGATGATCTCAGAAGTCTTTTCCAACCTACTTCACTCTGTGATTCTGTGAAGAACTGTTCACCTCATTCTTCTGAGGCACAAAAAATGGTATATTTTTTCAATCACAGATAATGTGTAATCAGAAAAATACATGGCCAACACTGTTTTGTCATTGGTAAGTGAAAAAAAAAAAAATTAGTCCAACCTATGCAACAAACTCCATTTACTTCCAGCGTATTCTAGTCACAATCTTGTTATTCATCTCAACAAAGTCTGTTGCTTCTGCATGTCCACAATGGTCCAGTGTTCCTGTGATGAGTGTCTCCCCACTTAGCCTGTGTTTGTACTGATTACGTTTTTTTCTCCTAGCCATGGTATCTTTCCTGTAGAAAATTACTGGAAAGAAACAACTATTTTGTTGTACATTTTTCACCTTCTTTCCTTATCCTATGTGGATTGTATCTTGATTTAAATCCAAATGAATAAACAGGAGAAGAAATATTATGATAAATAGTCATTACTTGGAAAGTAAATTGACATTTTGGTGTTAGGCTTTGTCAGAGAGCTTGCAAGAGCACTGTATGTTTAGAAGGTTGCTCTTACAGTTTACAATTAAACAATACTATATCATTCCCCTTCTCCCCCTCCCCCCCACTCCCTGCTTGTTTTTGAAAAGAACATTTGGTTTGAAAATTCAGGGAAAGTTTGCTTAGTTTTGTGAAGTTGTAAACAGTAATTAGTTTTATCTTTTCTGGTTGTATGTTTTCAGAGGAATTGGATGGTTTACATGGACTCAAATGTAGTTTAATGTTATTGTTCTTGAATTATGTCAGGCATACTATTTTATTCCTGAATTTATTTTTTACAGCTTCAAAGGCAGACAGAGAGATTCTGTCCCTAAGAAGCTGATGACTAATGTGAGAATTAATGGCAGCACATGATTTTTTTTTTTCCATTGATTCTCCCTCAGTGAAGTGTCGTGCTGTGACTGTAAGTGTAGGAACACAGGATGACTTGAAGGTGGAGATGTGGCTCCAGTACTGTGTCACCTATCAAACAGCCTCTAGAGAGGATGTATCTCCCCATCTGCTAAGTGCAGCCCATCTTTGCAAGACTAGATATGTAGCAGAGAGGTTAGGAAGATTTTGAAATGTTTTGAACAAAGATAAGGTGGAAAGGTTTCAGTCACTGAAAGGAGTATAAAGGGGAGAGGACATGGGACTCTTCTGGTCTTAACACTGGAGGCAATTGAAGCCAAAGTAGCAGCAACTGTGCATTCCAGTAGAAGCTGGAATATGTATAACCCTAAGTCAGGGTTATTTTTAGCATTTCAGAGTTTCAAGCCAGTCATGCCAAACTTGGGTTTGTGACATTCCTTATGCTTCAGATTTTTTTTTTTATATGCCATCTACTGTCTGATTGCTAGGGCAACGTCAAGCTCTGGTGTCAGCAATACTGTCATATAATTTGGAGTTCACTTTTAAAAAAGGAAGGGAATAATCTCTTCCTGCTTGGTAGACAGGATATAAGTAACAGACTAAAATTGGTGGAAAAAGAGGTCCTAGAAAAAAAATGCACTGGACTATATTGTTTAGGAAAGCTATACATTCAGCATCAGACTAATGCTGCTAAGTTGTGCATCCCTATGTTTTGGTCTCACTTGCACTCATTTATGCTGTTGACAAACTGTTTAATTTAAATCAATAAACCTCACAGATTTTAGATGTTCTTTTCTCTGACAGTGCAGGTACAGTTAATGTGGCATAACAAGAGGGAAGCATCATTACTGTGACTACTTAGTCATGCAAAAAAGCGAGATGGGAAATTACAGATATACTGCATATGGTGCTTTCTTCTTTTAAAAACCATCTGAGTTCAGAAAAGTAGAAAGGATCCAGCTAATCGTAGAACCAGCTCTATGAATTATAAGGCAAATATACATTTCCAGACACATGGGACAGGCTGAAGATTGCTGAAATGCCAGCATGCTGGGAGAATGGCTGGCAGACACCTTTTCATCTTGGACAATACCCTAAAGGAAATGGCCTTTCACTGCGGCAGATATTGTCCCTTTCTGTGCTTCTCCTTTAAAGGGAGGGAGAGAGAATGAATGCAAAGGATTTCAGAGGAGGTGTCATTTCTTTAACGGCATCCTGTGGGTGCATTATCTTGCAGAGACCTTTTTCTTTGTCTCTCACTCTGATTAGCACGTCTTTGTGCAGTTTTAAAATGCTTGGACAGTTTTCCCTGAAGAAATACATGTGCCTTCCAGCAGTTTTAAATTGCTCTTGATATGTTTGATATCCTTATACATCTGCAAACCCATCAGACTCTTGCTGAGTTCTTGACTGTATTTCTTCCTGTGGCAATTATATTTTCTGCAGTTTTAACCACACATGATGTGAAAAAGTATTTCCTTCAGCCTGTTTTTAATGTGGTGTCTTTAATTTCCCAGCGTAGTCCCTCTTGGCCTTTTTGAATTTGAAAAACAGAAAAAAGTTCTTTGTCTTCTCCCTGTACTCTTTTGTTCATGTATCCTTTCCTTCCTTTCCCTTGTGTTGTTCTGTTTTCAAAGCTAACCAGGCCCACTCATTTGAATCTTCCCTAGAGGATAGCGTAAGTGCCTTTGAAGGGAAATCTTTTCTTATACTCCAGGAGGACACGGAAGTCTTTTTGAAAGTGAAAATCTGAGAGAATATTGAATATTCCAGAAATGTTCCAACAATTGATCAAAAATCACTAGAATATTTTTCCTATAATTTTCCAACTTGTTCCTAGTGGATCCAAACTTCTTGCTATTCTTGATCATGCTACATATTAAACAGAGGTTTTCATCCAACAGTGCCACCAAGATTGGTTAGACTAAGTTTGACCCTTAAGACTTCTTAACCCTCTCTGTATCCTGTGTTTCTTCATATTATTTGTACTGAGCTTCCTGCAACTCTGTACTGACTATTCAAGATGTGACATTCCTAGCTCTCCTCTCCAGTTCCTATGGCTGCATCTTTAATAGGAAAAAAGAAGAGGGGGGAGGGGGATGATGGGATGGTGGAATGATACCCTTTCACTGCAAGTTTTTGTATCTCACAAATATAAAAGCCCCCAGGTATTGTGGCTTTCATGTATTTTAGACAGCTGAAGTAGAGGACTCTGAGACCTCCTTGACAGGTACTGTGGTTAAGATGGGGCATAGAAAGAATGGACCAGGAGGAATACTCACTGTTGTGATGGGTAGTGACAGGTCTGAGATGGGAGATGATGAATAAGCTTGTACTCTAATAAAAGATGAACTAACATCTAAGAGAATTTGTGGGAGAGAATGAGGAATATTGTGTGTATGTCTCTTGTGAGGACAGGCTGAAGGACCTGGGCCTGTTCAGTCTTGAGAAGAGACAAGTGAGAGGGGACCTCCTAATGTGTATAAATATCTGAAAAGAGGGTGCCAAGAGGGTGGATCCAGGTTCTTCTCAGTGGTGCCCAGCAGTAGGACAGGAGGCAACAGGCAGAAGCTGATGCACAAGAAGTTCCACCTGAATGTGAGGAAGAACTTTCCTGTGCAGACGACCAAGCACAGAACAGGTTGCCCAGAGAGGTCATGGAGTCTTCCTCACCGGAGATGTTCACAAAGCATCTGGACACAATCCTGTGCCATGTGCTCTGGGATGACCCTGCTTGAGCAGAGAGGTTGGACCAGATGACCACTGTGGTCCCTTCAACCTGACCCGTTCTGTGATTCTGTTGCCCATGGTTATTGACGCTTACTGAAGATGTTCCACAAGATGATAATATTTGCTTCCCAAGTATAAAAACAGCTAATTTTATGGGTTTTGCATTGCAAGTGGAAACACCCGGGGAACAAAAGAACTGATTTCTGGAAAGAAATAAATTATGGCTAGAGAATATCTTTTTGAAACATCTCTCATGAAAAATAGAAACTAGGAGGTGTTACGGATGTCTTCATATTAAACAATAAAAGTTTAATAATTAAAAGCAACTTATTGATGATCTTAATCTATGAGGAAAATCTCTTCATATCAGTAAGTTTCCAAAATAATAATAAATAAAATTTAATATCACAATGTAAAATCAGAGGAAATACTTGATTGTGAGAGCTTGAAAACTTCTGCATGACTGCTTAACACTGTTATTATTATGGACCAGTGATAAACTGGGGTATGAAGACAAACTTTTTAACAAATGTAGATACAGAATCTATAATTTCCCAGAAAGAGAAGTCCTGAGACCAAATACATTTTTTTGGTATTCATTCACCTTAATTAACCAATTCAACCGATTAATTCAAAGTAACCTATTAAGCGATAGAAAGCATTTGTGAAGCTTTGTAAACAATGACAGCATAAGCCTAGCTTTGAGGAATGTGCAAACTCAAACAGAAAGCATTTTGCACCCCAGCTCGAGTGCCAGTACAGGTGTTCCCAGGCAGTCACCAGCCAGCAGCAGGGCCGTGGCCTGAGCCAGCGGGAAAAACCAGCAGCCTCTGACTGGATGCACACACAACGCTTGCTGCTATGGTTTTCCTTTTTTAATGTTTTTTTAGCATTTTAATGCTTTTTATTATGGCATAATCTTCTGTTCATTCACTATTCTTTTCCCTCCATGGAAATTTATATTTATTGTTGGCATCTGTCCCAAGAATCCTTCTTTTTATCATCATACTAGAATTTATTTAATTATTTAGCCATACATTTCTTGTTTGTTGAGGCTAATGACATACAGCCTTTACTCAGGTGGGTATGTAAGTACATGCTTATATATGTTAAGATTCTCTTACAAGATGTTTTCAGACTCTCAGAAGTGCTTTATTTGCTGGTTGCTAACATGACAGGTGCCTCACGCTCTCTCTCCTGTTTTCTGTTGCCTTGCACGTGCCAGGATTTTTTTCTTGGCAATGCTCATGGAGGCGGCGACTTGTCTCCTCTGTGCCTGCCCTGCCAGCTTTTAAATGGGCCCATGTTGTGCCATTCTCCTTGGGTACCTGGAGACCACGTACAAAGGTGGTTCCTGAGCAAGTATTGCAGGACCACATCCTTAGGCCTGCCACACCTGCCAGGATAAGGACCTGTTGTTGTGCTAGGCTGCTGAAAATGACATTTGTTATAATGAAAAGTTTAAATTCAAAAAGTAAAACCCAGAGCCTTGCAAATGTGTTTTGTGCTAATGAAAGATAAGGCACAAAAATTAGAATGCATTATTATGATTGTGTTAAGTGTGAGGATTCTCTGTAGCTGCATCAGCAGCTCAGCTAGTTATAAGGCTGATCTCAAGAATATCTGCCCACGGCACACAACTGTTGTGTGAATTCATGCCCTGGGTTGTTGTTACGCCTACCTCTGCCTCCTCCTTTTCAAGGTTATTGATACATATTTCTATTGTACATCCTAATGAGTATGTTCCTACCTTTGGGTGATTTCCATTCTAGCTCTATCCAAAAAGCTGAGATGCAAACATATTTTTTGTCTGTTTAATTTTCCTTTTTCTAAAAAAAAAAGAAGATTCTTTTACCATTGCAGTAATTTGTTACCATGTTGACTGCTGATCTGTTCAGCCCAGTAATTACTTAATTGTGTACTAGTCCTTAAATGACTTTAAGATTGAGTGGTGAACAACTCATTGTGCTACTACTGCGCTTTCTCATGTTTCCTTTCAAGGTTAAAAAGAAAATAAGACAAAAAATGTCAGTCTTCTTTGCCACAGCTTTTGCTTTATTCTGAAGGTTCCTTTGGACAATGCTTTTCTAGTTTTTCAAGAGCAGATTTCCTACATTTTTGAATATATATTTCTTAAAAATACATTGTGGCCTTTTGGAGCAACAATTTTTTATGTAATACCTCTTTATGAATAGTCATTTCAAAAGCACATAAATTTGGGCAAAATTTCCTAGCTGGCAGAAGGAGTAAGATTAAATGTGGTATAGGGAAGCCAGTGTTACTGATCTTATAGAATAAAAAATGCTATTAAAGATCAGTAAGTACTGTGTGTTAGCGCCTTCTCACCTGTTCTTATTATCCTGCTCCTGATAATGGCTGTTAAAAAAACACTTTTTGTTTATCATTTTATTATTTAGAAAATCATCCATAGTTTGAATGTTTCATTGGTTTTGAAACTTCAAATGATCCTGATGTTCTGCAGGTTCTTTGGTGGACATCTAGGCTTGTTTGTGCTGTTTTACTAGGAAAGGCATATTGACACATCTTTAATTTATCTTGCTTGTTTTGAGGATCAAGTGCCATCATAAGAACAAGGCTGTGGAGGCTATTTGCTACAAATGGCTTTTGAGTGTTTTTAGTGTATGTATATGTATGATTAATATGTATGTTTATATTTTAGTATGTTTTGGTACATAAATTGCAAAAAGAAGTTGTCTAAAGGAAAGTGTTTGCTATTCTGAAGCTTTGAATGTTATTACATCATGTTGTTCCAATATAATTACAATACAAAGATTATCTAGTACGGCTGACCTTGCTGCCATGTTCTGATTTGCCATCTTTTTGTGGTTTCTACTGCTCAGCACAACTCCATGTTAGAAGTAAATCCAGTACTTGTTTTCAGGAGAGGATTAGGTTTTTTTGAAAAAATACAGTTCCTACAGACAACTGGTAGTTACTTTAGCAACAGAAGCCTCTGGTAAGTAGTGGAGATGTTTTGAAATTGCTAAGATGATGAATCAAAATTTATTGTATCCAAAGCAGGCTAAAGCATTCTTTTGCTCAAAGTAAGTACCTGTTAAAGGAAATTGGAAGGAAAACAGAACAAACATAGACATAGAAGCACCATTCATTTATTGGAATAACAGCAGGAAGGTTATCTTTTCAACCAAACAGGAAATTTTATGAACGTAAATGACTTATTCAATAGATGTTTAACAGTTATAAACATAGAGAGAAATATGAAATAGGTAGTGCTAGATGATGGAGTGTAACTGAGCTGTGAGTACAGGAAGTTGGGTCCCCTGCTCTAATTTGCACATCATTCCCTTCTTCACTGCACAGTGCCTCTACACTCCCGTTTCGATCCCTGGCACAATATTCGGCCCATTTTTCACAGAAGAAAAAAATTGATTTTAGATGCCTGGTGAGGATGTGAATAGCTTCACTGTAAGAAAACCCACAGCTCCACCTATCTCTATTTCAAATTCAATAGGCAGAATCATAGCAAATGTTTTGAGTCTTAACACAGCTTCTGGATTTCTTATTCCCCAATCTTCTTCCACATGCTAGTTGGTGATGCTTCTGGTCACCTTGTCATCACAGTTTTACAGCTTGTCTCCCTGGATAGCAGCAGTAGCAGCCAGCAGAGCTGAAAGCTGCAGAATGGAAGAGAATTGTATTGTCTTGAGCATCCAGAAATACTGCCAGGCTTTTTGTGACAGCTTGCTATTCTAGGATTGGTAGAAACCAACTCTTCTTTGTAAGTATCCATTGAATATAGCATAACACTCTTTTTCATGGGGTTTTTTTCAGTGAATGGGAAGTAAGGAGATCATGTAGTTCATCCTTTGTTTAACATCACTTTGAGTTATTTCCTTTATCTTAGCAGTGCTGCAGGATTCAAATGTAGTTGGTATGCATTGTACTCACAACTGAAGAATCTTGAGTAAGGCTTTTTTTTTTTAATCTAGTAAATTAATTTCCACAATTATTCTTCTTGAAGACTACAGTCACATAAAATGTAGACTACTGACCTGGGTTGTATGAGTTTATTATTGTGTAAGATAAAGTAAATAAATAATATTTTTGATGAAAGATTAGTGTTATTTTACATGCCGAGCATACATAATAAGAAAGAAAATTAGCAATCAATGTAAAATATTAACTGCTTTTAAATCATTCACAAGACAGAGAATGTAGATACACAGCAGTGTTCTTATTTTTTGTTTCAATGGGCAACAGTAATAGGTTTAGACTGGTGTGTTGTTGAAAGGGAGAAACTGAAAATATCCCCTAAAATTCAGCAGTAGCTATGGGCAGGTAAGTTATCTTGCTTCCTCATATTTTCCACTGTATGTAACATAAAATCTGGTAGTGATTCCCCTTTCCTAAGCATACTTTCACACCATTCTGTGTTCTATGAGCACTGATAAACAGTGAAAAATGACCTTTCTTAACCGCTTCCTGCTGACTAAAGTTAGCCTGGTGGTAGAGGTGAAAGAGATGTCTCTTAAGACTACACATATCAAGATCACTCCTAAATAAAAGAGTGCTTTTTTAAGGGTTGGCAGGAAGGAAGAAAACAGAAATCTCAAAATTTCCAAAACTTTCCTTGACTGTCTTTCAAAGAACTATCCAGAATATCAGACTGCTGTAAAAAGAGCTTCTAGACTGGCACCCTCTGACCTCAGCACGGAGAGGTTTGAAATTTGTGCCTCTGACCAAAGACAAACACTGACAGAGTTCTGACAGAGGGTGCTGCCACTTTAAACCTGGCCTAGATTTGGGCTGTTTGGATTCCAAATCCAGCTGAAGCCAAATGTGGTAGCACAGAAAAATAAGCTGGAAGAGAACAACCCTTTCTAGCAAAATATTTTATGGAAAATTCCTGTCAGAACTTACCCAGAATTTCACAGCATATGGCAAAGACTTGCATCTGTACTTGAAAGCAAGAGCTTGAACTAAGGCCTCTGAGCACCAATGTAATTAATACATTGGACTGTCCTTCTTATTTAACTGCCCGTCTCTGCCAGTGAATCCTGGCTAAATGAGAGCCTGTCTCTCCTAATGATTATGTGGAAGCTGTGATTATCTTAGGTGTGGAAGTGAACAAGATCAGAAGGAGAACAGATGGCAAGCAGTTCTGAGTGGGGAGACAGCTGGCTGCACTGTGGTGAAGCTACCTGCAGCAGCTTAAGCTGTTATCTTTCCTGGCTCACTGTTTTCCCTCCTAGCTGGAGATGATTGCCTTTCTTATGGAGTTGGCAGGATGGAGCCTGTGAACACTTGGTGGCTCTGTCACCTAATGTCACAGGGACAGGCAGATTCTTTTAGGGATCCTTGATAGAAGAGAATTTGCTACAAGGTTTAAACCTTTATTACTATGATTAAACACTTAATTTTCAGCATAGTTTATTGTTATCTGCAATTTTTAGGATTTAATGTAGTTTATTGTTGCACAATTTTTGTGAATTAGACTTCCAGTGAAGCAAAATTTCTCGTAGTGAGTGTAGATTTCTTACTATCTAGAGTCTTTAATTACTTACACTTTTAGTCACTTGGACCCTCTGCAGATCGTGTCAAATTATTAGTAATCAGTGCATGATACAATACCTGTAATTTGGACTCAGACTTTTCCCAGGAGAATATGATTCACTCAGTCTTCAGAGGAAGAAGACAGCAGTGGCTGTGTCCCAGTCCACTGGGGGATCACAGGTTTTGCTGTCCAGCATCAGGTCTTGCAGCTCTTCGATTGTATAGGCAGTATCTCATGTACGGTTACATTTCTGTGTTCCATAGCAGGTGTCACCTCATCCTGGCAGTGGCCCTGCATGGGCAAATAGTTTTTTCACACTGCTGACAGGGGATCTGGCTGTTGTGTAATGAGGGTCATCACATCTTGGTGACAACTACAGTGTTGAAAAGAGGAAAAGAGAAGAAGGTGATATGTGACCAGCACACTTATGTTATGACTATTTGTCTTAGGAAATGTCATGGGTTATGCTAACCATATTGTCAGGAGCAGGATCACATGACTACAATGGAAAGCCTCATCTTAGTGTAAGTGCATCTTCCTGCTCTCAAGTAGGTGGGCTATGTACATATATCACTCCCAGCTCTGAGGCAAGAGACAATAACCCAGAGCAGAAGGGAGCAAACATTACCTTCCTCATTGCTTCAGCTGTGAATGTGCATCCATGACCAGAGAGACCTGTGCATGTGGAAGATCTAGTTCCCACTCAGTTCTCCGGAGCTCTCATTTTGGGATATATGTGTAGTGGGTTGACCCTGACTGGATGTCAGCACCCACCAAAGCTTCTCTGTCACTCCCCTCCACAAATGGATAGGGGAGAGAAAATATAACCAAGGGTTCCTGGATTGACATAAGGACTGGGAGAGATCATTCATCAGATATCATCATGGGCAAAACAGGCTCAAATTGGGGATATTAATTGAATTCATTACAAAAAACCAAATTCAGATCAGGAAAATGAGAAGTAAAATAAATCTTTAAAACACCTTCACCACACCCCTCCTTCTTTCCCAAGCTCTACCTTGTCAGTGATGGGAGACCAGCAGTGACAGGAGACATGGGACACCAGCAGTGACACCAGCAGTGACACCAGCAGTGATGGGAGACAGGGAATTGGTACTATGGTCAGTTCATAACAGGTTTTTTCTCCCACTGCTCAGGGAAAGGAGTCCTTCCCCTTCTCCAGCATGGGGTCCCTTGCACAGGACACAGTCCTCTGTGAATTTCTCCAGCGTGCTCCATTAAGCATAAAGTCTCCTGAAACTTTGCATTGGTCTTTCCTGGAGAGGTGCCTGTGTTAGCACAGACTGAAGGGGAGCCAAAGACACCTTTGCAGAAAAGCTGACAGGGAAGGGCAAGAAACACTGGTTCCCTTGCCGTAGTACTTGTTGTAATCTCAGACAGCTAGGCACCAGCAATCTCCTTGTGAAGAGGCTCTAGTGATGTTCTCATCCTTTCAAGAATGACTCAAGTCTTATAGTAGTGGGAAATGCTCTTCCAAGTTCGTTGCAAACAGGGCATGGTGGTGCATGGCCCTCGTGACAAGGCATTAATCACAGTCTGTGGTAAAATATCTTCTCAACCAAGCATTATGTGTTCTCTGATATCTTTGTAAACAGTGATACAAACAAATCGCTTGCTCGAGAACAAGCACTGCATTGTGTTCCCTCTGTATCTCAAGCCATCTTTGTTCCTCATGCCTCGTCTGGGTCTGTCTTTTCATCCACACAGGGCATTATTCCATTCATAAACTAACTGCTCCAACTTGCTTTTCTAACATGAGGTCTTCACAGCACATTATAGGCCTCATAGCAGTTCATCTATGAGCCACAGCTTCTGTGAAGCTCAAGTAAGTCAATGCTTGAGTACACTCTCTCTGTGAGCAATACATGGCTGGACGAGTGCCCTGGCAGTGCCTATGCCCCTAGGTAAGCACACAGCTCACAGCAGAAGCTATTCCTATCTCTGTACTGGAAGAGTCTGCCTACTGTGATTGCAGCCTGCTCTCACTGTCTCTGTGACTCTTCACAGCCTGTCAGTTTTTCTGTTGACACTTTTTCAGTTCATCACAACCTCTCTTTTCTGTAGGCTTGCTTCCATAAGAGTGATATGCTCAGGCTGCCTCGAACCAGCAAATGGTACATTAACTCCTCTAAAACTGTGTGTGTGAGTCTGTGTCCATGTTCACTTCGTTAGCAGTTCCTTTTTCTCCTTCTTTGGTTTACCTTCACATGTTCACACAGCCAGCAATAGGAACTGAACAGGGAAAACAAGTCACACATAAAATATTTATGAAAAAAGAGGATAGTTACTTTCCCAGTTTGTCAGCTCTGTCTCAGATTCATCTCCTGGCTAATCTGTTGCAAAGTCTACTTATGTTCTGCAGGAGACTTAGGTTTTATCCTCATACGTTGCAAGTAATCCATCTATTTGTGTCTGAAGGCTTTATTTAATTCTTACTTTCTTCCAAAGGAAATACACCCTTTGTTTTAAATAGAAAATTGTTAGTTGCACATTTTAGCTAAAATATTCTCTTATTTCTTGTTTCATCTTTAATTGTGCAGATTTGGACCTTTTTTATGGAACATACAAGGGCTTTTCATTCCATTCTCCTTTTTTTTTGTCTTTTTTTTTTTTTTTTACCTTCTTGTAGATAATTTTCTGTTACTAGTATTTTTACATTAATGGAAGAATATATTGGGGGGGAAGAAGAAAGACAAAGAGGGAGTTCTACTACTGTTCTCTTTTTGAAGGAGTAACAGCAAGGAAAACTGTATAGAATGCTCACAGCCTCCAAATAACATCTTCAAACTACAGACACAGAGTAAACCAAATAAAATAAACCAGTGTTTTTTCTTATGCATAGGCAACAGTGACTTTTCCTTTGATATCAAATGTGGAAAACAGGCACAAATACTGTGCTAGATTCCTAATTAATTGTTTCAAATTATTTTTTCAGTATCTAAGATATTGAGTATATCTGAGTGAATTTAAAGCTCTTCACATTATAGCTCAGAACAGGTTTGGTCAAATAATGTTCGGCTCAGTGAACTACAGCACAAACACATCATCAAATTTAGTACCTAGAGCCACACCACAAGGTTAGCATGAGAAGAGTGTCACACCATTCAGGTGAGGGAAAAACAAAGTTGGGAGCAGAGCCATCTAATAATAACTGGACTAAAAGCCTGGGGAAACTGCCTTGTCATTTCTAACCTGCATTGTACAATGGTGGAAGAGGTGACAGTGGGTACAAACCTTTAATCCCCTCTGCTTTGATCCATGTCTTTTCACATGGACTGGCAGTGGGACTGCAGTGACTGATAACACATTGCTTCATTTTCTGGTGCTGTGCTGGAGCCTCCTGTTCAAACACAGCCTCTCTCCCACCTTGTTTGCAAACCAAAGAGTTCAGGAATGGTAATAAATTGGTGCCATTACTGCATGGGCACAGCATTGTTTATATATCATCATCAGGGTGACTTCATGTGCAAAAACATATCGAAGCTCATCTCTTGTTAGCTGTGGAAAATAGGTCTGCTGGGTGCTTACCAACAAGCCCTAGCCTGTAAACCTTTTGGGATCGATGATCTGTTATTTCTCTCACACTGGTATCCTGAATTTTGGAACAGTTTGGCACTAAAGGTGGGATCTTTATTCATTGCGTTTCCTCAGTAAAAAAGTTGTTCTCTGTGACAGTGAGAGCAGTTTGAAGGGTCTGGAAGAAATTCACAGGGCCACATCAGATCTGACTTAGCCAGCACCTGTGATAGAAAACTTAGTGGTCTTCCTTTTGTCCACCACAGAAAGATTCTGTTAAACAAAGACTTGTGTATTGCCAACAGTTGATGGTGAGAATTATGAAACTAGTACAAGCCAGAAGAATTTCTAGAATTGTAGGAGAGAAAATGGAACATGTTATTAGAAGGGCATTTAATTCCCCTTTTCCAGCTTGCCTGTTGTACTTTCACACTTTATTTCCTTTTTCTTCCTGAGAAATTACTAAAGAAACATTTTAATGGAAGATGTGACTATTGCCTCTTCACAACAAGTTTTACAGGTACAGCAGAGAAATAAAAACACATCAGATGACTTTGAGATTGTCTTTCAACACTGATTAAACCAGCATTTTAATACTCTAATCTTTAGTTTCCATTTTTATTTCCCTTTGGAAGTTATTTACCTTTTGCAAGCCATTTGCATGAAACATTGATATGAGATTTCAGTTATTTTTAAGTTTACTAGAGACAACTTCAATTTTTTTATCTCTTATATCCTCACAACAAATTTTGAATTTTCATCCATTTCAGTCAAATTCAGGGCAGAAGAAAACAATAGGAAAAGTCTCCAAAACACTTGTTTTCCTATGGGGTCCCCATATGTCCAGGTTGTGACCCTGTGAACTCAGGAGTTGATTTAAGGTGGAAAACATCTCAGAGCCTGTTGCAACTGACAGGGATTTCTCGATGCTTTTCAAGACTGCGTACTAATCATTACATCAGCCAGCCCAGGCACTGAAAATGCAAGTCAGATAATAGAATAACATCTGGCACAACAAGCTCACCAATGTCACACAATGACACCAGCAAGCTCACCTGGGGAGTTTAGGTCCTGTTTTTATTTTGAATAGACTCTTCCAGAATTGTAGCAGAGTTGTCGTTGGTCTTGTAGTATTAGAAGAGCAAACACAGCCATGACAGTTTTAAAAAGCTAGGACTTTTTCCTCCTTCACAAATCTGCCAGANTTTTTTAGATTAACTTGAACAAAATAAAAATGACGGGAAGTCACCTGGATTCATCTAGGAAAGAGAGCTCCCCATAAAACATCTAGAACAGGAAAAAAATCTTAGCAATACTTAGTATTGCTTGTAAGTGTACATATGTTTAAAGAGGGAAACTGGAAGAAGTTGGATAAATCTTATCTGGGAATGTTAATTCCACAGCTATATTCCTGCTCAAAGCTTGCAGTGACTTGAGTGGTAGTTCAGCCATATCCGTGTATCTTTCCTGGCTGTCATATTTCACAGAAGTGGATCAAAGCACTTGCATTTACTGCAGCAGGCTCAACAGAAATGTCCCGGAGTGTGCAGCACAGACGGGGAGCATGTGATGAGACACTCACTGCTAATGAACTTGTGAATGGAGCCCCTGGAAGAAAACACACAGCCCTGCAGGGTTAGCCTAGGCAATGGCCGTTTCTCGGCCAGATCCAGCTGCCTTTCGGGGAGCTTTCTTGGCGAAGTGTATTTTGGAGGAGCTGTGGGAGGAGGGGGAGATGCTGCTGCTGCACGTTCAGTGCAAAGCCCGTGGCTGTGATAGGCTGAAGGGACATGGATACTCTGCCTATATATGCTGGCAACTGCATCCTCTCTGCTTTATAGCTGTCACTGAGGAGCAGAGAAAGACAGTGTAGAAGGGCACGGGAGAAGGAAAAACTCGCTGTAAGTAACATTCTTTGTGCTTAAGGCTTTATGGTTATTAAATTCAAGTGGGTGTATTTGGATTAATGCAACAATTGGTTATGAAGAGTGGGAGCTCAGTTAATAAACAGACAGCTTGTGTTATTTTAGGGACAATAATGATAATAAAAAGAAGCATTATTTTTAATCTAAGGCTGCACAATGTAGTGTGCACCTCTCGTTTTGTGTTGGCTTGTTTTTACATCTGATATATGTCAGCTGTAACTGTTTCTATACATTCATGCAGAATCCCATATATACAAAAGTTTATATCTTGTCTTTACAAGTGCAGCAGTGCTTGCAATAACCGAGCAGAACTTGAGAAATTCTCTGCCAAATATTCTGAATAATAAAATTCTAAGATAAATTAAATGCATGACTTTTTAGGGTGAAGTCTTCCTCAAAAATAACCCTTTCCCATCGCTGTAGTAAGACCTCAACAGGGAAAATTATGAAGTTGCAGACTCTGTGCCAGTCACAGTAAATGAATACAGCTAGGAACTTTTGGGAAATGTAATTCTTTAAATAAAATGCAGGGACTGTTACCTGACTTGTGCAAAGGTAGAAGTACAGAGCAAATCCAGTTACTTTTTACTCATGCTGAAATAAAATTCATCCTATGGCCCTTTTTCTGGCAGCAGGGGAAGTTCAGCTTAACAGTGGCAACAGCTGCAAAAACCTTCAGTTGGGTTCAGTAGCAGGAAGTTCTCATGGCTTCAGTGGTGTCACGGAAGCACCATGAGCCCTTACATTATATTTTGTTCTGCAACAATCAGCTGGCAGAACAGAAAATGCACTTGGCTCATGTATTGGAAAGATACACAGTTACTACTTTTTTGAGCAAATACAGCTATCAGTTTTAGGTGCTACTAACATGTTTATGTATTCTTCCTGTCTGTATTTAGTAACAAGAGCTGCTAAAGGATTTTATTTTGTTATCTGTTGTTTATTTTACTTTGATGAACTGGAGAAGAAGCAGACATAAAATTATAACGCATCAAATATACCATCTCTCCTCATTTGTTCTGCTTTTCCTCTTTTCTCTCTTTTCCCTCTTTTTTCTCCTTTTTCATATTTCTTCTCTTTTTCTTTCTCATAACGAATTTCCCGGTAGCATTTAGATATATTTTACATTTATATTTAGTAAATATGAAAAAACCCACCCAGATTCTAAAATTATAGGCAATACTTTTTAACAGAAAAAATGAATAAGCTGAATGTTATCAACATAATATTGTACTTAAAAATATATTTAATAATTACTTGTGTGTAAACTACTCCCTTGTATGGTTCAGTTTCAGATAAAGTGGCAAACTGTTTGCAAATGAATGTATGCAATCTAAAGACTAGCAACAATTTTCAGTAATTTCCCTAAAATACAACGTGGCTATATTCTAATTTCAGTGCACTGAGGCAGAAGGAGTAGTTTTTAAAAAGCAACAAGTATATGTCAACTTTAGATTGTGTAGTGTACTTGTCCTCTGACAAATTACAGCAAAATCAAAGACCCAGGAGTTTATATATGAATAAATTAAAAAGATACACTGATATAATTTGAGGTTTAACATGATTTTTCTTGGTTTTACCTGCAGTTTAGAGCAGAACTCAATCTTCTCTAGTAAAGTAGGATTTGGTCTGAAGTATGCAGTGGTGACAATAGTCATTGATTCTTGCTGGGAGCAAAAATCGTCAGGCAGAATATATGCTTGGTAAAAGTGTATTTTATCAATCAGAGTGCGGCTGTCAATGAATTTGCATACAGACTGCTCACAGTGTGGTGGAGGTTGATAATTAGGCAGGGCACCTCCTGAGAAGCTGTACTATCCTCAACCTGGGGTTTATCTGGCAGATACTAAATATGCTGAAACTCATCCTGGGAGGTGTGGGATCTCTGAAAGCATGGAGCCTTTCTCACTCTTTAGGGGCTTTCAAGAAGATAGACCACTATTAAATACTTTAGAGAGAGGCTTAGTTTCTCTGAAATTTCCATTTTGTTTTGGAAACTTGGCTTGCATTATTTTGCAGTTTAAGTTCCTTTGAGTTAACTGGATATTTTGAATGCATGCAGACTGTAACACTCATCCCTGCAGAAAATATGTATTCTCTTAAACAGTGTTTTCATTTTAAAACCTAAGGCTTGAGTTGTGTGAAGTATTTTGCTTCTTAGAAAATCTCTATATTTTTAAAATATACTGCCATAGAGGGAAGGTCTCTCCCTATGCATTGTGTTGTTGCATTGTACATAAGTTTTATGTGCATGCAAGAGGTAGAGATATTCTATACTGGTAGAGAGGTGAAGTCATTTGCATTTTGATAGTACTCACTGGTGAGCATTACAATTGCCTGCTGGAGATGGCTTCCATAGCAAGTAGTAGTTTCAAGCAGATGAAGTGAGACCTGTAGCGAACAGTTCAGGAAGAGAATAAAACTAGGGATGAAAGTGTAAGTGGGTCTTGTCACTCACAGAAGAATAGATATAAAATAGAAGATGAAAAGTGTGACCACTGTGTTCCTACAAGGAGTATGCCTTCACAGTTCCCCTTTGAGATACTTATATTACTGTAAGTATGGAATTTTCAGGGAAGGACTTTTAGGAAGGAAGACGCATGAATAGAAAACGGAGATTTTTAATTTCTTAGTATTGTCTTTGGGGGAAAGAAGAATTAAATACTTTGCTTCAGACTGGAGCAGATTGACACATTTCACTGGATCAAAGTGAACTGTAGGAATATTAGAGGTTAAGTAAATACTAGTTCACATCCATTTATAACACTGCAACCGCTATAGCACATTTGGGATGGAAGGCTCAACCTTCCATTCTTCATGCTTGAACTTCCTTCTTCAGTTACCTCTTCCATGCAAAACAGTGGGTTTCCCCTGTAATTTAATTCTTTACTGAATTTTGCTGTTGCAACAGTGATTTAGCAGTGCAGCCAAAACAATGCTAGGATGAGCCAGTGGACCTCCCATTCTTGGGAAAAAGTAAAGTTAGCCAATAACAAACAAGATCTCAGTGATTATACAAAATGTGTATTTTGTCCAATTGAATTCCATAGCAGTAGGCTGAAACCATGGAATGTGTATCTGATATTTAGATATAAAATTTGTTTTTCCTGATATCCAAAAACAACTTTGTCCAAACTTCAAATAATAAAAATGACAATAAATTATATCAGCATACTGTGTAGCACCAAGATTATGTAAATGTTACTTGTAATACAAATTTCAGGTAAAAAAAAATAGGTGGTGGAAAAATGGTCACAAGCTATAAAAAATACTGTCTGTGTTCTGGTAATATGATAAAGTAAATTCATTTTTTTCTGCGTGTTTGTGAGCTGTTTTGAGCTTACACACAATGTGATTTAATTTATGCCATTTGATTCGTATTTTAGGAAAAGACCAAGTGATCCACAGAAGCTTTTATGTTAAGTGGTGCCCTATATTTGACTACTACGAAGTAAAGCTAGAGAGTAGTTTAGTGATGCTCTTACACTGTGATAATCTTACCTGTGTCGATGCTGTACTTAGGGTTCACTGGAACCACAGAACGAGATACTCAGCTGAACAGATCTGTATATAAAGGTCTGCAGGAATAACTAACACACTGGTGAACAACAGTAGTGCTGGAAACACCAATCCTCATGTTCTGAGTCAGTTCAGTCTCAGGCATCTCCCACTAATTTATCAGTTGTGTGTTAAATTCTTTTTTTCACAGCTTTCTTCTCTGAAACCAGAGAAAAAAAATAACAAATTACCTCATGCAAGTTCTTTCAAGCATTTTATGGCAATGGACCCATGAATGAAGTAGCATAAAAGAAAGAATAATAGAATAAGTTAAGGGTTAAGTTAGAGATGCATTGAAAAAGAAGTGCAGCAGTACAATATTTAGATTTCTTCTCGCAAAAATATCTAAACCAAAGAACAGAACCTTGGGGTGTAATTAGATTGCTTCCACAGAGATGTATATTGGTTGCTGCAGTTCATGCTGATTTCTTTAGAAAGTTTATCAAAATTTTGAACAGTAGACAATGATGTGTTATGTGAAAATGCACATAAGATTTAGGGGGTGTGGAAGAAATTGAATTATCCTGATTCTAGAGGAGTAGAAACAAAACTGCTTGCTTAAATACAGCTTTTCAAAAGGGAGGTAACACACAAACCTGCCCACTGGAAACTGTAAAGACTGTAATGACCACTGGTAATGTATTTCCAGCAACTTAGCAGCAAGATATAAGAAAGGTTTTAATGCCTTTTTGTGAAAGACATAGACACAGCCAAATAAACATTCACATGATGATTAAAGAGAATACTAAAACTCTAGTAAAATAGCAACAGGAACAGCCATTTTCTGGGGAGTCTAGAAGTCCCTACTGTGCAGATCCTTGCTCTCCCAAGTGTTTCATGACCTACAGCAGCACCCTGCCTTCTTAAGTAGCATCATCAGCTGCTCCACACAAATCCCAGATCCTCTATTTGTAGTGGCAGAGATGTCTCTAGGACAGTGCTTATTAATGATGTCTTTCTTTTGTGATGTTACAGTACTAATTTAAATGTAGTAAAGCCTGGGAAGTTCTCTTTTCTCAAAATGGTGTCCTCGGTTATAAATCCTTACCACAAATACTTGATATCTGAAAAATTGTCTCCTAATTATCTGATATTCACTTTGTGCTTAATGTAAGTATTTCCTTACAAAGTGAGGATCTAAAGATGTGTGAGCTAAGCGCAGTAGTTCATGACACCAGCAGTGAGTATCCTTTTTTCACTTGCCCGTCTTACTAGATCCCAAGGGACAGTATCCCTCAATCTGAGTGTATAAAGACTCTGGGACACTTTTTAGGTACTCAGTGAATACAAAGTTTCAACTGAGTACTCAAAATGCACAGCTACATAGAGTAAAAAAGTTGGGTGGGCCAGGGCAGCAGGAGCAGACACCCTAATATCATGAATTTCTGTTTGCAGAGCACTTTGTAGGGGAACTCCAGTTCATCTCAGCTGGGCCATAGATCACCTTGGGTGTGCTCACGCAATCTGCCTATCTCAAGGTACACCTGGAGCTGCAGTGCAGCATCTTGGAAATAGGGACAGCCCCAGGCAGAGATTCCTCAAATTCTCCTGCAAAATACAGTACAGATCAACTTGAAGTGAATTCTGTTTGAAACTTCTCAAAGAAACAAAGTTTTTTAGATGACACAGCATGTGCATTTACAGTGAAAGAGTAAAGAAGCTGAATCTTGAGGCAAGACAGGAGTCAACAAGCCGATAAAATGACAGGGCAGCACAGTGGATCACTGTGTTAACTCTTATTGTTATAGTTTGTTATTACAGATTATAATAGGGACACACAGCAGGCTATTGTCTTAGACTTCTTTATAAGGCAGGAGGGAGTTGATTATGTGCCACTTAACAGTGCCACATCCTTGTGTCAACCAGCAGCTGTAGGCTGCTGTAGGCATTATATCTGTAATTTCTGAATCTTCATCAATGTGCTTCTACTGTTCTTCTGTGTTACACTTACTGTGTTTCTGTATTAAACTAATTTAGATCATGGCCATATGAGACTTCCTACAAGTCATCTGAATAACAGGTTTAAAACTAGTAAAATTTGCTTTCAAAAGTGACTGCTTTTTCCCTCTTTTTTAAAGTGTTTTTTCTGAGAATAAGACCTAAACGCTGATACCCATGGATGCTGCAGAATTCCGCAAGAGAGGGAAGGAGATGGTGGACTATGTTGCGGATTACCTGGAGAAGATAGAAAAACGACAGGTCTTCCCAGATGTGGAACCAGGATACCTAAGGCCCCTCATTGGAGACTGTGCACCCCAGGATCCTGAGAGCTTTGAGGATGTCTTTAAAGACATTGAGAAGATCATTATGCCAGGGGTAAGAAAAATGGAACTGTAGTGCATTGTTCAATACTGCATTTAGGTTTTCAAAGACCTTAAAAAAAGTGTGGGTTGAAGGCTGTGCAGCTAGACTTTACCAACACAAGTACCCACACTGATTAACTTTTAGAAGGCAGGAGACAGCTTTACATGTTAAATATGATCTAACTAATGTTTTCTGTTCTTTCTAGAAATAATGAAATAATTCTTTTCCTTCATGCATGCCTTACTTTTGGAAATAATTCCCTTTCCTCCCTTGAACCGGTTAAGGCAAAACTTCATAACTTTCAATTTCATGTGATATTTTTTCTACTTTCATAGCAAAGTAAATATTTTACAAAATAGTGTTTTTATTAGTCTGCTATGCCCAAAGTGCTCCTTCAAGCTGATCTTTAAATGTTAAAATTCTCTTAGGAGACTTCTTTTTATTACGGAGTTGACTAGAAAGGATTCACCCCAATACTTTTTCTGTTGACTCACTCTCCTAAATGTCAACTACTTCTCATAGCTTTTAAGGCAGACGGCCACTGCCTAAATATTAATCCTTGAATAGATGAGTATTGGGCAGACAATGCAGAACAAAGCATTTTTCCAGCCCTGGATCTTTCTTGTTTTTCCACTCATGGTACACCTTTTTTATTTTAAGTATACACTTGTCTCCTAAGGTCTCTAAGTAGCCTGAAGAGGACTTAATTATTAGTACGTGTTAATGAGGAATTTCTCCTTTGGATTTCTGCAATAAACACTTTGGGTTTCTTCTCTGGATGCAGATAGGTGGCACCTAACTGTGATGGGAGTGGACATCACAATCTGGAAATGGCTTTAGTCAGGGTACTATAGTACCAATTCCTTTTCACTGACCAATGTAAATTTTTGATACTCAATTTGACTTTATCTTGTTTTCTTTGAAGCCAGCTCTGCTGTCCTTTAACAGACAAAAGCTCCACTAAAGTCAATTGAAATCTCTGCAGTCTTTTCAAAGGTTTGTGGATGAAGTCTTAAATCAAAGAGAATTAAATCAATGCAGATTAGAGAATTATGTCCAACACATGCAAATACTTTAATTGCTGCTCATAGATATAATTGCCTTTTTCATTGGAGGAAAATAGTAATGTCTATAAAATAGAAGAGCAAACACTTTGAACACTTGTGAACTTTCAATAAAATAGTAACAGATTAAAAAATAAGAGATTAATCATTTGAGAATAGAAAGTGAGACACTGAATTCCAATTATGTCATCAACATGTCATGTTCCCTCTTAACTAAATTGACTTTTTCTTGATATTTACATGCCCTGCAAACAAATTTACTTCTACAATGTGATACATTCTGAAAAAAATGTTATATCCTAAATTTTTCTACCAGTGTGAAATGTTACTGACACAAAGAGTACTATATAAATCCCAGTTCTTATAGTAACTCTGATTCTACCTGTGTTGTTTATACTCAGTTCTGAAGATTCACATGAGCACAGAATCACAAGGTCATAGTATAGCAGAGATTTGATGGTATCTCTGGAGATCATTTAGTCCATCTCCACTGCTCAGTGCTGAGTCAGCTAGAGCAGGTTGTTCAGGACTATGGCCAGCTGGTCATGAATATCTACAGGGATGAACTCTGCTGTCCTGTTCCGAGGTCAGATCACCCTCACAGTAAAAAAGCTTTTTCTTACATTTAAGTGGAATCTTCTGTATTTCAATTTGTGCACATTTCTTGTTTTCTTGTCACTAGGTACTTCTGAGAAGAATCTGGCTTCATCTTCTATACACCCTACCATGAGGTGTTTATACACATTAACAAGGTACTCCCCCTGAGCTTCCTGCAAGCTGAACAACCCCAGCTCTTTCCACTTCTTGTCATATGACAGATGCAGCAATTAATCATCTTCATGGTCTTTCACGGGAATCACTCCAGTACAGCCATATCTTTGTTCCTTGTACTGGAGAACCCAGACCTGGATGTGGCATTCCAGGTGTTGCCTTATCAGTGCTGCACAGAAGGGAGAGATCACCTCTTTTGACCTTCTGGCAACAGTTTTGTTACCATGGCCCAGGATGCTCTTGTGTCACAGTGTTTGCTGCCAGGGCACATTGCTGTTCAGCTTGGTTACCAGGATCCCGAGGTCCATTACTTCAGAGCAACACTGCTGAGGGTGCACTCTATCCCATCATTGTGGTATTTAATGAAGATCTTAAACAGTATTGGCCTTTCCCCTTCGTTTTCTGTCTGACCTCACCTTAAACACTTTCAGGGATGGAGGACCCACAATTGTCCACCCTCCCTGGACAATTGTTCCAGTGCCTCACCACCCTCACAGTAAAGAATTTTTTTCAGATGTATAATCTAAAACTACTCTCAGTTTAAAACTATTCCCTTGTGTCCTATCATTACATGCCAATGAAAAGAGTCCCTCACCATCTTTCTTGTAGGCTCCCTTTAGGTACTGGAAAGCCACAGTTAGATCACTCCAAAGCCTTCTCTTTTCCACGCTGAGCAATCCCATTTCTCTCAGCCTTTCTTCACAGAAGAGTTGCTCCATCCCTCTGATCAATCTTGATGTCCCTCCTCTGGACTCATTCCAACAGATTCATGTTCCTCTCTGTGCTGAGTACCTCAGTGCTGGACGCAGCACTGCAGGTGGGGTCTCACCAGAGAAGAGGGGCAGAATCCCCTCCCTCACCCTGCTGCCCACACTGCTTTGGATGCAGCCCAGGACACTGCCTTCTCCAATTCTTTCCTGTTGGTAAATGTGCAGTCCCACACCATGTCCCACACTTCCATCAGTTCCTCCACAATTTCCCATGTTAGGTAATTATCAGTGCACTCCAGAACCCTCCTGGACTGATCGTGTCCTGCCATGTTGTCTGTCCAGCAGATGTGAGGACTATGACCTGTGAACATGAGGTTTCTTCCAGCTGTCTGAATGCTGCACTCATGTGCTTCTTCTGATCAGGTGGTCTGTAGCAGACACACAACCCCAAATGTTGCCCATCTTGAGATTTTCACCAGTCCTGACTCACAAGTTCTTGACTGGCTCATTGTCCGTTCCTAGGGAGAGCCCAGTGCATTCCCACTGTTCTCTTGCATGAAGAGCCACTCCTTTGCCTCGTCTTCCTGGTCTGACCTTGCTGAAGAGCCTGTCCTCATCTGCTGCAGCACTTCAGTCATGGGAGCTATCCCACAGTGTATCTGTGATCCCAGTGAAATCACAGCTGTGTACCTGCAGACAGCCTTCTGTTTCCTCCTGTTTGGTCCCCACGTGGTGCTTCAGACCCGTTAGTCTTAATTTCCCAGAAAAATGTGAGAGCTCCACTGTCCCGCCCCTGCCCTAATGCTGTCCTCTCAGAACTTCCTTATTCATGTGGATGCACTGGGGATAGGTCTGCTTTAGCATTAGCTTGTTTTTGAGTTCTCTCATGTCCACATTACCCTTCACCCTTTGCTTGCCAGCTTGGTCCATCTTCCTCCCTTGATTGTGGGTTCTCCTCTCCTTTCCTTATCATTCCTAGTTTAAAGCTCTCCTTACCAGGTTATCCAGCCAGTCTGCAAAGATATTTTCACCCTAATTCAGGTTCAGGTTAAATTTTCCCTTAATCTTCTTCCCATGTTTTTCCCAACAATAACATTTAAAAGTACATCTAGTGTTTTTCAGCTATAGCATTTTCTCACTTTTTCACATGGGGACTTCTTATATCCATTTTATAAATGAAGATCTTCAGAAAGGGCTTCTTCAGAAAGAATAAATATGATATATCATAAACCCTTGTTTTAGCTGTAAGCTGTTTGTGGCCCGTAAGTGATTTTTGTTTCATTCATGCTGACACCTTTACTGTGTTAGTTATGTTCAGATATTTGCTACTTATTGTATGACTAAAAATGTGAAAATGGTGTTCCTTCAGAAGAGCAGGGATCAATTAATTGTGTGAAGCAATAATAATGCAGTATCTATTGCTGTCTTTACCCTGTAGGACAGGGTTCAGCATTCATGAGTGATGAAACTTCTTTATGGGGACTTTCTCTGAAATGTAAGGAAAGCCCTCAGAGGGTAGTCCCTCTAATGATAATGATAGTCATGGTGGTAAGTTTCTGATACTAGCACAGAGGGAATAACTGCAGAACTCTGATCTCCACAGCAGGTAGACAACATGGAAAGGATCTGCATGAAAAAATATCAATCCGAGTTGCCTTTCTCTCTTAGATTTGCTTTGTTCTCCTCCTTTTTTTAGAGCCAAAAATGATCAAGTGTAGTTTTAAATAGTGTAATGTAGTTTTTACTGTAAACAGCAGTACTAAAGATGCTAACTTTTCTCACATTGGGTCCATTAATCTTCAAACTTCCAGCTGAAGTACCTATCCTTAGTGTGTAGTAAAGGAAGACTATTGCTTAGACTAAGCAAGCCAGAGAAATACATCCTTAGAAGAAATCTTGGAAATAAAATGTCTCTGAGAAGCGCTAGAGGGTAATTAGAGTGAACCCAAGACACTTGTGTATCATTATTTATCAGCAGAGGGCTAAAAAACCAGGCATCAATTATGTCAGGCTCTTTTCAATATCTGTCTAAGTGTGTCTGTTCCAACATGGTGAAAAAAAAGAATTTTACAGCTGCTTCAAGGTACAGGGGAAGGGGAGGCAGGAGGAAGAAGTGCAGCTGCACTTGCCCCAGGGCTTTTAGCTTTTTCGCTTTGTGTGAGTGGTGCAACTGGAATCTGCTGTGTTTCATCAAACAAATGGCTCCCAGCAAGCAGTCAGTTTAACTTGATTAACCCAAGATGAATGTCACAAAACTTAGAGATCACAGAGGATTAGAGCTGGGGAGATGAACAGTGGCAGCTCTGGCTCATTATGGACATCAGTGAAAGTCTATCATTGAAAGATCCTATTGGTGTCCACTGCTTCTTGAATGTTTTATGTTTTCCTGTGAAGAACCACATCCCATCCGTGGGTTTTTTTTGATTTGTGAAGGGAGGCATTTGCCACAAGTGCTCTAAAACTTTGTTACAGCAAAGAAAGATATCCTGAACAAATATGAGATACAGCTAAAAATGTTCACAGTGGCTTGTCTTTGGATAACTGATTTGACAGGTTTGAACCTAGTGACCAGTAAAAATGAAATCTTGAACATACCAGGTACAGGGCTAGTTTAGACAATGGAAAATTGTAATGGATAGGAGATGTTTTCATGTGAAAGAGATGGGGGCATCTGAAATTGGTACACTGTAGCAAGGAAAGTGATACCTTGAACTCTGTCAGGAGTTAAGAGCGTTTCCCCTTAGCATGGACCACATCTGTTAAAGAAGAGCTGGTTGGTGGCATGAGGAAGGTTAGAAGAGGAAGAAGGAGGTGATTTGCAGCAGGCAGAACAGTGTGGCAATCCATGAGTTACCTCCAGAACCAGAAACCTTACCACAGGCTGGGAGAGAGCAGTGTAAAAAGTAAAATTCATCGGAGGTGGGACTGAGTAACAAAATATCACAGAAACAAGAGAGAATGTATATTCTTACTATCCTCCAGTTGTAACAGAAGAATTCCAGTATTAAAAAAAAAGGAAACAAAATAGTGTAAGAAAAGGCTAGCCTTCACTCAGCAGCCTCTGGATTTCCAGCCGCAAAAAAAATCTTACATAGATTCTGCTGAATTCTTCCTTACAGCTCTAGAAGCACTTTTTCAAAAACTTGGCTTTTACCTTGAATGTGAAGGCTGTTTCTGCCCAACATATCACATATCCCATTTTTTCCACTGAACACTGCAGTGTGGCTGTACATTTCCTGCTTTTGAATTTTATTAGATTGGAGTTGTGGAACACTATCAAGTATCTCACAGATCTTTAAAATTGCTCGAGTGTTACATAAGATGATTCTAAATATTGCTTTGGCAAGACAGTTGACTACCATTTATGCAGTCACTGTGTTGTCCTCTCATATTTGTGCATACAAAGTGGAATTGTATGAAAATCACAACTTGTTAAAGGGAGATGACAGTTTAATTTTGTACAGAAGCTATTGTATATTGGGATGGGTTGTTTTTGTGAGTGATGACATTTTGTGGTGGGGAGCTGTTTGGCCAGATTCAGTGCCTGAGTATTAACAAATAACACGAGGATGTGGGCAAGAGAGTTCTGTGGACCTCCACTGCACTGAAGATACCCTTCCTATGTCAGTTGCATGACAGAGATGGAAAAANCTTACTTATTTTTAATTTGAGTAAGAGATAGCTAAAAAATCATGAAAAAAACAAGGTAAGTTTTTCTAAAAGATGGGATCCTGTGTTACAGCCAGGTAGTCAAGAACTGTTGACTTGTCACAACCTCTAACCTTCTTAGATTTTGTGACCATTTGTTTCTGCTTCCTGAATTAGTTAAAAATAACTATTTTCCCCTCAATACAGGTGACTCACTGGCACAGTCCATACTTTTTTGCCTACTTCCCTGCGGCCTCTTCCTTCCCAGCTCTTCTTGCAGATATGTTGTGTGGTGGAATAGGATGCGTGGGCTTCTCCTGGGTGAGTTTACTCTGGTGCGTGGTAATAGCGCTTCACCTTGCCAAGATTTTAAGCATTTCAGTAACATTCTACAAGGAAATTATTGATAAATAGCAGTGAAGTCACAGGAGTATTTTTGTAGGTAAATTTCCTTGATTAGTTAAGAGTTTGTACATAGACTACCCGAATGATTCCAGAAACAAAAGGCTGTTTCCTCTTACAAGTTTAGTTCCTGAAAAATCAGCAACATTTAGAATTAGTGGTAGCAGTAAGAACATACTGGTGATCCAATAAGAAGTGTGACTATTGTTTAGCACCCAGTGTTGTTATTTCTCTTTTCATCTGGATTAATGGAAAATTGTCATAAAACCCCCACATTCATATGAGGCATACTCTTCTCAAAAGAGGCTGGTCTTTGATTTTGAAAAAAAATATGCAAGATGCAAATCCTAGCTTTGACATTTGATCGTCATTGTTCTATGTAAGACCTATTTTGACACTTTTTAGTAAATGTTAGAAATTACATGCACAAAATGGTCTTCAGGTCCGTAGCTTGGCTGGTGATACTAGTCATCGAGTCTCTTCCTTTATAGTCAAAAGCAAGAGAGAGAGAAAGAATTATTCTTGGTTTAGTAGATCTGATTTCTCTTCATGATCTAGTGAGATTATTCATTCTGCCCTGTTTTTCAACACAGGCTTCAAGTCCAGCTTGCACTGAGCTGGAGACTGTGATGCTGGATTGGCTAGGGAAGATGGTTAATTTGCCTGAAGAGTTTTTAGCTGGGAAGGATGGCCAAGGTGGAGGAGTCATTCAGGTAAGAGGGGACATGAAAAAAAGAATATGGATTGAGTTTGTGGATTCATGATTTTGTTTGAAAGGCCACATGGGTTTCTTTTGAATTTTCAGAAAAACTGATGGTCTGTGAGAATGTCTGTAGGTGGGCAGGACCATTCATGAAAGGAATGGTTTTTTTTTTATAGCAGCTGATTTCTAAAACACTTCTCAGTTAAGAGTTGCTAGTAGTTCAATTTAAAATTTAGGCTTAAAATTCAAATCAGAATCATGTAGGATGGAGACCTTAATTTGTTATTCCATGAATTGAGCTCATACTTACCAACAGTGTGCATCAATGTTTCATAGCTGAGGTTAGAAGTCTGCTTTTTACATGTGCAATTGTTTACTTCAGTCAGTTTCCACAGAATGCTGGAGATAAACTTCAATAGAAATAGCAGAATGTAGTAGAAAGTCTATAAATTTTTTCCAAAGAGGTTGAAATTATTTTAAGTTTTCCTTATATAACAAAAGGAAATATTGGAATATTTTAGGAAAATGAAGAGCTGCTTAAAATTTGAACCTAAGCAGTTCTATCAATAGACGATACAATTTTGAGACTACACTGCATATCCAAACTAGACAAAACCCCCAAACTTTGATGTTGACTGCTTAATGAAACTTACAATGTCTGAACAGATAATCTGAACAGTAATGAATGTATCATCAATGGGCAATCTTGCATGCATAATAAAGCTGTATCGTTTGTCAGCCATGGCTCCACTAGCACATGGTCATTCTGCAAATGCAGCTCCGGTCACAGCTGTTAATCTATCTAAAATAGATCTCTACTATGAAGAAGATTGAAATTTAAATAATTGTGCCATGCTTCTTTGATAATCTCTGGAGTCTGGTCATTGGAGGCCAGGGCACAATCTATGTTATCCTAAGACAGGCTTCTAATACACATCTGAATTAGATGCTAGAACTGGGGGCTTCTTTCTTTGATCTCAGCTGCAAATGCCTACAACATATTCCAATGAATTCTTCCCAACATCTTCCCAAGAAAGAATGAATTTAACCCAAATGCCGTCATTGTCCTAGATGGTGCTGTATGTACACCAGTGTATTTCCAGTGTAGTTCTGTACTCGTCTGCTTGCTCTGTTAGTATCTTTATCATTACGATTGCTAGGGAGGGCTTTATGTTCAAGAAATCAAGCTTCCCTCATGCATCTTAGCAGCATCTATTTTGTACCAGTGAAAGCAAGCAATTATGCCTGATTGTTATCAGCAGGAAATATTGCCCCTCCAGGCTGACAGTGCTGGATTGCCCATAATTTTCATCAGAAACCAGTCAGTTTCAGAATCAAAAGTGGGCTCTGTGTTCCTGCTTACGATGCAGTCATTTGGGCTGCAGATCCTCTCATCTTGCTCTTGAAACAATAATGATCCAAGCAAGAGAGCGTGAGGCAAAGACAACGTGAGCACGTGAAAGTGCCAGTCATTCTGTTTGTAAATGCCAAGTAATTATTGTGCTATTGGGTAAAACTGAGCCTGTGAAAATTGCCTCTTAATTACATTTGAAAGTCTATGTCAATATGAAGCACTTTGTTGTTGTGTGCAAGATGACACTTAAAAATGGCAAAAGATGAAAGAAAATTTCAGTTCAGAGCTCTGCTGGACATGAACATCAGCTCTTGCTGATATTTCTTCCGCCTCTTGAGCCTGCTTGCTATGGCAACCTTTGTTTGCCTGTGGTAAAAGCAAAGGTATCATCATCCTTTGCTTAATGCAGAATACAGCATTCAAGAGCAGAAAAAACAGCTTTCAAAAATAAGTAAGAAAGCAACTTTTTTCCTGAAGTTTGTATCCTGCTGTTCATTCTAGATAAATTGCTGGAAAGTATACCTGCTTTGAATTTTAAAGAGTTTTCTTGCTCTGCAAAGAAAAAGTATTTTAGGGGTGAGACAAAAATATCTTTGGCCTGGCAAAGAACACTGCTGATTTATCTTACTTGTCAGTTAGCCAAGTAGTTCAAGAACCAAGGCGTTTTTTTTTCCTCAAAAATTTTTAGCACAAGACTTTGGTGCCAAGTGTACAGAAGAGTGTTGCAAACCAGGATCTGCAAGCAGTGTAAAAAGCTTCAATGTAAAAAAGGTGACTCAATATAAAAAAAGTGATCCATGGAAACTGAGGCAAGGAGAAAATGCCTGTGTCTGTCATAAGACATCCAAAAACATTTCCAGGTTGCTGGATTCAGGTGCCTTTAGGCTATGTCCCAGCTGTATATCAGGAGGCAAAATTCAGCTGGGCAACAAGCCCTTTTCTTTTCATTCTTGTTTCTGTAAAAAGAAGTTCATCCAAGAACTGTTGTACACATTGATTATGCACCAGCACAGATGAGGACCCAGGATATCTTGTGGCACTCCTCAGAAAGCTGGGGCTATTCTTCAGCTGAAGTAATTTGCCCACCCAGCCAGGCTGTCACCAGAATAGTGGGGCCTAAATTTCCAGATCTCAAATTAATGCCTTAACCTTTGAAATTTCCTACAGCCATTTTCTTTTAAATATTAATGCCCATTTTTGTAACATGCCTATTGCATGTCCTGGAAATACACTAACAGTGTAAACAGTTATTTTATTTCAGCTATTTAGACTTTTTAGACAGAAAAAATAGGATGATTTCTCCATGTTCTGATATTCTGACGAGAGCTCTGTCCAGCTACAGACCCTATACAGAATAACATTAAATGAGGAGATTGCCAAATTATGTTTTCTGTAATTAATAGACTGCATTTCCTTCACCCCTTGCCTCCACATCGAAGTTCTACCTTACTTGACTAAAAGGAGTACTTGTATCCTTATACAAGATACATACTGTATCTTTAATATTTCCCTCAGTTGCCTTATACTGTATGCAGCAGCAGTGCCTATAAAAAATGCAGAAAAGCAAAAAATGCACAAAACTGTATCCAGCTTGTCTCTATGCCCTGGAGACTACATTCCTCAAATCTCACACCACGGAAAAGCAGATAAAACATATTCATCATTGGCAATACATTCAGTGAATGTTCAGGGACTATCCTTTTCCGTGTTTACTCCATTGATGAGGCTGTCGAATTTTAGCTGGATTGCATTCATTCACTGTTGAGATGTTGACATGTGTAGAAGGCAGCTTGGACTCATATGAATACCTCAGCTGACTTCAGTATAGGAGAAAGTCTGAATTCACTGGGATCATTCTCTCATATGAAATCTGTCAGATCAGGCCCACCTTCAGAGAAATAAAAATATTTCCCAGGTATTGAAAAATTTGTTGTAATTAGTAAGGTACGCAGGTCTTCAACAGAGAGAGGAGAGAATTTTGGTATAGGATGAGAAACATCACTCCAAAATTAGTTTGTTCACACTGGGGATATATCTGAGCCATAGATATTAATATAAGTGACTATTCATCACACTGTTAGGATGAACATGATGTTTGAGCAACTTTGAAAGTACCTAAAAACTTCATCTTGCATAGAGACCCTCCCAATGCACTGAAATTTATACACATGTATTTACAAACTGCTACTTATAGTTTAAAAGAGTAGTTTAGGGCATGTTTCAGGTGCATGTTCTAGATGAAAACCATATAAAGAATTTCTGGGAAGTTGTATTCTGTGAAGTTTACTGACAAATTGATACCAAAAAGTCCCCTTTTTGTTGTCACAGAGTATCCAAGACACATTTTAAACACATTTGGGATTGATGTTTTGTGAGTCAAAGTGCAATTTAGAAATAGTGTGTGACTGTTCATTTCATATTTGTTGGTGACGAAGAAAACATACATAACTAACACTTGGAAGTGCAGTTATCTATATTGAATGACAGCAGGTTTCATTTTTCAGTGGTTTTTTCTCTTTCAGCCTCAATAATTTACTTGCCCAAGTTAATTCTAATATGAAAGAAGACATAGAATTAGGCATGTTGCTTGATGGCAGTGAGAGTTGGCATTTAGGTTCTGATGGAACTTAAATGTGCAGAAATCCAGAGTAATGGAAATCAACAGGTACTCTGACATTGTTATGAGTTAACAGCAGATCCTGGTTTGGGAGCCTTCTCAGATACGTTTAAGTCTCTGAGTCCAGCTTTCTAGCACTGATTGCAAGGCTGTTGCCTAAACTGAACAAGCATAGAGATTAAAGAGAACAGGGAGAAGCGTCGGGAAGGAGAAGACCAAGATCAAACAGAGATTCCTCCATTGCTGTCAGACATATTTTTAAAAAACGTGAGATTGCACAGTTTCTCATCTGCAGTTTCTGTTAAGAACTTCACAGATTCATGCAGAATGAATGTTGCTTTTCTTCTGCAAAGTTTTCATTTTGATTCTTCCCTCAATTTGTCCCACAGGGGAGTGCAAGCGAGGCCACCCTGATTGCACTGCTTGCTGCAAGAACAAAGACTATCAGACGGGTGCAGTCAGAACAGCCTGAGCTAACAGAAGCAGAGATCATGGGCAGGCTGGTGGCTTATGCTTCTGATCAGGTGAGTACCTCTCATTAACTTGGAAACACAGTGTCTATACTTAACCATTCCAGCCATCTGAATAGGCAGGCGAATTTAGTATAAACTCTTTGGATTGGTGACTATTTGATTTTGGTTGTTTAAATCCTACTGTACATCATAAGTGTGTTCCACAGGGGTCCGTACTGGGATTGGTGTTGTTTAATATCTTCATTAATGGCATAGATGAAGGGATTGAGTGTACCCTCAGCAAATTCGGAGATGACACCAAGCTGAGTGGTGCAGTTGACACCCCTGAGGATGGGATGCCATCCAAAGGGACCTGGACAAACTCGAAATTGGGCCCATGGGAATCACATGAAGTTTAATAATACCAAATTCAGGGTGCTGCACCTGGATCAGGGAAGCCCCTGATGTCAACACAGGCTGGGGGATGAACAGATCGAGGGAAGCTCTGCCCAGAAGGGCTTGGGGGTGCTGTGGATGAGAGGCTGGACATGAGCTGGCAAAGTGTGCTTGCAGTCCAAAAAGCCAAACGTGTCCTGGGCTGCGTCCAAAGCAGCATGGGCAGCAGGTGAGGGAGGGGATTCTGCCCCTCTGCTCTGCTCTGGTGAGACCCCACCTGCAGTGCTGCATCAGCGCTGGGGTCCTCAGCACAGGGAGGACATGAATCTGTTGGAGTGAGTCCAGAAAAGGGACACCAAGATGATCAGAGGGATGGAGCAACTCTCCTATGAGTAAAGACTGAGAGAATTAGGATTGTTCAGCCTGGAGAAGAGAAGGCTTTGGGGTGCCATAATTGTCACCTAAAGCAGCTTACAAGAAAGACATAGAGGGACTTTTTACAAGAGCATGTAGTGCCAGGACAAGAGGGAGTGATTTAAAACTGCTAGTAGGTTGATTATATTAAAGAAATTCTTTACTGTGAGGGTGGGAAGGTACTGGAACAGGTTGCCTACAGAAGTTGTGGATGTTCCATCCTTAAAGGTGTTTAAGGCCAGGATGGATGGAGCTCTGTGCAACCTGGTCTAGTGGAAGGTGTCCTTGCCCATGACAGTGGGATTTGCACTAGGTGATCTGTAAGGTCCCTTCCAACCCAGGCCATTCTATGATTCTGTGATAAGTGAACTGGAATATCATGTGTGCTATCATAATATAAAGGATAAATATCCAGATGTCACTGTTAAATATCTTTATAAAGAGCTTGTTTGAAGTAAATAAAGATAATTAGATAAGGTATTAATTTCAGTTATGTTTAGTAAGTCTAGGCCATCTTTTGTTACATCCAATCTTTGATGTCCATCTGTGCACACAGTATTTTCCTCCTACAACCACACGTGCAAACAAATACACATACATCCTCCCCCTGTATGCATGCATGGGTACAGATGCATGTACACAGAAAAACCTAATGTGTGAATATAAAGTAAATTGGTCACAGTACTTGAAGAAGATAAAACATATTTTTTTTACAAAGAAAACTTTTAAGATAACCATCTGTCAATCTATCTAGAAAATCTTGTAAGGAAACAGAAAACATAATCCTTGATTTCTGACTGTGAGTGGTATTTAGCAGACTGAGTTACACTAAATTCTCAGCAGGCCACGACTGTGAGAGGCTTTTAATGTTAGTGAAAACAAATTGTGCTCATGTCAATTCTACTGCTGCTACATTTCTGACACAGTAATCCTAATGAAGGGCCATCCAGTGTTGTTTCTCTTAATATCTATAACATTCTCTTACCTACATGTCAATGAGACAGAAAATAACCCCTCTCTTAGTACTTAATATTTATTTAGAAATAATTTATGATATGCAGAGTAAAATGGCCAGGTTTCAGCCTTTGATTTACTGCTAAGTGTGTGTTAGAAAGCACTGTAGGAGAAGTTAACACTACACTTGCTCTTTCCTGGTGGGAAGAGGGACTACAATTGCACGGTGAGAAGATTCAGGAGAGGAAAATACGAGAAAAGATGACTGCTTTCAAGAGGCACAAAGGATATATGTCCTTTTTTTTTTTTTTTTTGGCTTGGGACCCTAAGGTCAGTATTGCACAGACCACCAATCCCAGAGCTCTGACCAACCCAGTGATGCACAAAACCTATAACTCGTTTTGATTTTTTTGTCCCATATAAGAGGCTGACCTGAAATGAGGACTGACAGGCCTTCCTGCCTACTGAAGGTCAGAGGATCTTATGTTTACAGAAGGATTTGCCTTAAGATACTGCTGACCTTTCCAAGCAGACTGTTGAGCTCACCGTTCCTTCTGCGTTAAGAACAGACCTGTGTGACTCATAGGCAATAATCCATGAAAGAAAGTTAAACGTAAGCCATTCTGTGGGAGGGAAAACCATTCACTGATACAGCCCAGCAATGCAAGAATGCATTTGGAAAAGAATCTTGCTACAATTTCTGAGTCCTGATGGAGCAATTTAGGCATTCTGACTGGCTAACAACCTCAGTGTGTTACTATAGTTGGCTTATTTAAAATACGTATAAATAAGTTCTAAAATACATTTTTCCAGTGTACACTTGAATAAAGGATGGTATTGCTATGCCAAACACCTTGTTTTCCACTTAAAAAGTTTTATTTCAAGTCTAGGCTTCCAAATTTTTTCAAGTTGGTGCCTAATTAATTACCTAAGCACTTTAACAAGAGGCATTGCTGTGATACAAGTAAGTGGTACATCTGTCTTTAAAACATGTCATTCCAGGGATATGTGACATTGAAAGGCAAAAACTTGATCTAGTCTAGTTGACAAAATTCTGGATTGTTATTTTTGTGATTATATGCTAAATTAAAATAGAATTAATAAGCAGTCTTATAGGCACTGCCAAGAATCAACAAGGAGATTGTGAATGAATATGATATGAAAAGGTGAGGAATTTTCCTCTTTCAAATTAATGATGATTAATGAAACTGTAGAAGGTAGAAGGTAAAATAGCTTTTACGTTTGTTTGTTTGTTTGTTTGTTTGTTTGTTTTAATCACGCTTTAAAGGAGAGTATTTTTTGGCTAAATATATCTTTCATTGTCAATGAAGTTTTTATTCCTGTTATTATTCTATTGTACTTGACAAATTTATAAGAATTTCTTAGCGATACCTTGGTTTTATTTACTGAGATATGCTTTATTTTCTAAAACAATATTTTTTCAGGGGAATTCAAATGAAGTGGGTTGTAAATAAAATACCATATTGGGAATGATTCTTACTTGCCTAAAAAAGTGAATGAATGGCCGAGCCACAGTTTAGTCAGTATGCAATCTGAAAAAAATGGTCATGTAGGAAAATATGTCTGTATCATACTGTGACATATATAATTTTAGAGTTCAGCAAAGCTATCGACCATAAAAATATGCTAGTGAGCACCTGAATCATTATCAGACAAGATGATTGTCTGCATGTCTTTTGATTGATTTAGAGCCAAATCCTTAAGCTCTACATCAATCCTACCACGTAAATTAAAGCTCTCACTGAGGTTAATGGAACTCTTGTCTGAATGGTGTCATGGCAATGGTATCAAGGATATGTCAGGGTTGCGATTAGTTTATTTTGTGTGTGTATTTATGAATATACATGTACATGTCAATCTACCTATATGAAAGGTGGAGAAGTATGTATCTGTTACATTGTTACATATCATCAACAGTCCTAGGATCTCGAGTATGGCTTTACTTGAAAGGACTTAATTTTTTTCTTTTTAAATTCAGATGAACTTCTTACATTCCAATAAAAGGTGTTGGTCTTAAAACTTGCCCATTTCCTTGTAGGCTCATTCATCTGTGGAAAGGGCTGCACTAATTGGTGCTGTGAAGATGAAAAATGTTCCTTCAGATGACACATTTAGTGTTCGTGGTTCAGCCCTGAAGAAAGTTCTGGATGAAGACAAAGCTGCTGGTCTTATACCATTCTTTGTGAGTACTGGATTTTAATTAATCAGTGGATTTAAAGCTTCTGATAAGATGCTTTTGACATGAATAGATGATCTCATCCCTAACAGAGACATTGATAGGCAGCTGAACTAGAATACTAGGAGAGGTTCCATGAGTGTTCTTCACATGTCTTTCTGTGCAGGAGGAGAAATTGGAGCAGCTGGTTGCACTTTCAGCAAAATGATGTTTGATTTTGTAGTTGCATGTAGTCCTGCAGTGTTAGAATTTCCTAACCCCTGAATTCTGAACTCTTTACCTTTATTTTTCAGGTTCCAAATTTACTTACAAATAAAACAAGTTTTAAAGGCAATAAATTATATGATGCTGTCTGAAGCTTAAGTGTCTTTAAGAAACAATAGTTCCCCCTTGATACTACTTTAGCAAAGAAATGAACCTCCATAATATGCCCCAAATATCATTGAGATCAGACATTGTCAGGTACTTGTGAGTATGTAACTAATCTCTAACAGGTGACCTATAGGAGATACAGCTGTGGAAACTTTAGGTGTCACCATTTTTTTGTTATCTGTCCACTTTCTTTTCTGGAGATTCCTGCTTCCACAGCAGGACAGCAAAGGCAAATATAGTTATGTCTCAGTACCTTAAGCTCATAATCCCCCAATTTTTGATATAGACCAGTCTTAGATTAGATAAAATTCTAAAGTTTGGTTCTATCACGATAAGTACCTGATCAAAAAGAACATTGGCTCATTCATCAGATCTACTCCTCCTGCCAGTTCAGAACTCCATGTTATTACTTCAAGTTAAAACAAGATTTTGCCATTTGTTTTTTTCCTATGAAGTAGGTAGCCTCTCTTGTGGTTTTGTACATCATTGACAACATTCTTTGCTCATTTCCAAGCCTTATGCTCTACTAAACTTGATAGAGACCACGGGCTGTATAGATCTAGGAGGGGATATAAAATGTTACAAAGAATATGTTTTTACTGGCCTCCACTGAAGAAAAACTAGAGAAAAACCCACACACAACTAATTTAGAAACTGAGAACTTCAGAAATGAAATTTTTTAAGAGATTGAAGAATAAGTCACTTTTTTTCACAGAAAAGTCATGTCTGACAATGGTCGTTCTTTTCTTTCATGTTCTAACATTTTGAAAAGGGATAATGTGACTTAAATTTCTATGAACTGTTTTCAGAAGAATTAGAAGATTAAGCTTGCTTATAGTCATGGATAAGTGCCAAATGGGACAAAGAAGCTTAAATTTCACCAAGCTCTTTTGAAAATACAATGTTTTTACTCTTCTTGTTATTAACCTTTAGAGAATATTTTTATGTTGTATGAGGATGACTACTGAGAAGAGGTTTTCATATGTGCAGAATGCACCTAATTTCTAGGCTGCCTAGAGCTAGTGAGTCCTTAGAATGACCAAGCACATCCTGTCAATTGCTTTACAGTATAATAAGATTCTGACTGAGAAATAAGGCATCTCTAAGGATTCCAAAAAGAATTTTTTTTCTGTAGGATGCACTTATTGAGGTGAAGAACATGCCACAAGGCATGTTTTATTTCTCTGTGTTATGATCCCAGCCCATAATGCCTTACACAGGATCCTGTTTGTATATGCCGTTGTTAATTTTAACTAATTAGAAGTACAGCACGATATCACATCTTAATGCAGTAACTGTAAAGTTAATGTGTTTTTTCCCAGCTTTTGTCCATTAGCAAAAAAAAAATACAACTTGCCCCTCATAAATATTCATGCCTTATTAATTTTTCTATGCATAGCAAGAGGAAATAAAAAGTTCTAATTTATGAATTCAGTGACACCTTTACACATGGTGATTTAACTGCTGTTTTTCTTCCTCTGTTTGTTTAGCTTTGCAAAACAGACTTTCAAAGGCAGTAGAGGCTCTGCCTGAGTTAATATAGCCTGTATCGAGTCTTCCATTTATTTGTATACATAAAGCATGTCAGCTTAGGTTAAACTAGATCTCATTATCGGTATGGTTTGGCCTCTTAACTCAAAAGGTGTGTTAATTCTCTGTCATGCTGACCAGCAGTCCATGCACTGTTTTAGTGCTTCCTTTTCTGGCTTGCAGATTTCAAAAGCCTTTCCATTTCTTTTGTTCTTGAGTAATTTGGTGCTGTTGTGTTTAGTTTTGGCGACAAAGATATGCACATTGCCAAGGAAACACCTTACAGCCACTTGATTCCTTGTCTCCCTGTATTCACTGATCCTTCGCTAAGGGGAATGATTCAACATCAAAGCAACAAGTTTGATGGAAGAAATTCTGCCTGAAGAGACTTGTGACAGCAGAGACATCATTTCTAATGAAGATGTCTTGTTTGCATCCAAGCTGTTACAGTCTCCCTTAGCAACAAGAAAAAGTTTTGTAAGGAATTAAAAAGAAAATACAAGTAAATTGCAATGCCTTATAGGCATGTTTGTCCTCTTATATTTAATTAATAAATGAAGAATCATTATACTGAACTTGATAACAGTGCTTTCCCTGTAGAGGTGAGTGGAGAATCAGGGTCAGATTTGCTTGATGTGAAACAGCTTCTGTCATTGCAGCAATCTGTGAATTAAAGGTTTGCTTTTCACGTACCTAGGATTTGGCAGTCAGCCTTTTTTGGGGAGAGGCATTATTTTTAAGAGGAATCTTTGCATTCCTACCCACTGACAATGTCTTGTAGCACTTACTAATGTGTATATCATTTTGTTCAGTAAAAGCTGTTGCCACTAGGGTACCCAGATCTCTACTTTTGTTTTCTTTCTTTTATTTCTAAGTTCAGACTCGTGTTAATTTGTCTCTTTCAAAATACTTCTGCAGAAACTGAAACAGAGATATTTTCATATGCTAGAGCGAGCAGACTGTGCAATCAAAGCACTTAACCATGTCAGGTGTTGAGGCACTAAAGTTGCCACAATTTCCTGAGGAGCCATTTCCCAGCACAGATGTTGTGCAGCCTGTCAGCTGGCCCCGAGTTCAGGGGGAGCTGTAAAGCATGTCCTGAAGTCATGTCCATTTCATTAATTGTAAACACACACTGGTGGTTTAAGCCCACGTGTAAATGCCTCTCTTAGTTGCGCCCTATGCTCCCAGCTTGAGACAGGCCTCTATGCTGGCTGAAGGTTGGCTGGGATGCTCAAAAATGAAGACTAAGTTAAG
>VZTN01025475.1:229664-241977 GCA_013400515.1 Erpornis zantholeuca | reverse complement strand
CAAAGAAGGGGGGTTTCCCATATACCTCCCCCAAATATTTTACATTTTTCTTCTAAGGAAAGAATTTTTCACTGTCAAAGGGTAAATTCCATGAAATTTGAATTAAAGAGACATATTCTAATAGCAATAAGCCATGCCAGGGTGTGCATTACTAGACTTATTGGCAAGCCTTTCAAGTGATTGAAGGCACTTGGTGTTCAGGCTGTTCCTTTGCAGCATACCCAGGACATGCACCAATAGCCCATGAACATATATCTCGGAGGGGTTTATTACTGCTACATATTCATCAGCGTGGCAGTCTGATGTTGGTTACTCATCATTCCCCCACAGCTGGAGAGGACTGGAAAAAAAAATATTTTGTTTGTAATTAAAAGATCATTAGTGTGTTGAGAGAAGCACAGGTTTCAGTCCAAAGAGGCAGTACTTTCAGAGTTCCAAGCAGCATTTGGTTTTGCTAACACAAACTTGCCAACTTCAGACAAATACTGTGATTCTGTACTAAAACCTGATCGTGAAATTAAATCTGATATAAATTGATCCTACAGTGCATCTAAGAAGGACAATAAAATTATAATTCTTAAGTTAAAAAATCCTTCTTATCTCAACATATTTTCTGTGATTTCAGTGCCCCAAGAGCACTTGGTGGACTCTGCTACATTTACTTTCTCAATTTCCAAATTAGAGCAAACCTAAAAAAAGGGTGGCTGGAAGTGAGAGAGCACAATTCTTAGTCTGTATAAATGCATTCATCAGTGTGTGCAAATTCCTGTACACAGTGTCTGTTACCTGAGTCTTCTTCCTGTTTTTGAAGATGCTCTCCTGTATTCCTTGTAAAGGGTTGGTGTGTTACCTCAAACATGTATGCACAATATGCTACAGTATTTCTATTCATGGCTTAAAACATTTTCTTTGGCTGATGAACTGAATGAAAACAAGAACCCTGACTTACATGATTACTCCATTAAAAAATAATTTGATGTCTAGTTCATTATGGGGCAGATGTAAGAGCTACAGTGCATCTGTTCTGGAACTTCAGGGTTCCTACAGAATCCTGCGTGATTTGTTTATGATGTGGTGATGATTGACTGTCAGCTACTAATAAATGGTAAATAAAAAAGTAACGTGTGATATTAAAGTACTACATTAGCTACATTGTGATTAAATTACAGTAACAGCACCAGCTATAAACCTTTATAGAATCTCCTCAGCCATGCAGTAATTCTCCTAACTATACTATTATGTAGAGCACAAATATTTCTTTGTAAGTCTGAAGCAATACATCAGGGAAGCATTTACTGCTAAAGCTAGATTGAGAGTAAATGCATCTTGGGTTGCTATGAATAAAGCTCTAGCTTCTCATTACTTTATGACAAGACACAGAAATTCACTTTACTTTTCATTTAAGCTTTTCTGCTCCAGTTTATAGATGTATGCCTTCACGCTTTTATTCCCTTCTCGCTTCAGCCGTACGTAATAAATGATTATAAATTTTCACATTTGACCACCTCTCTGCCAGTCTCATGCTTAATGCACAAAGTTAGGAAGCTGCAGGTAAAAATTTCACAAACACTTTTATTTATGATGTTGTCCTTGGTAACGGAAATTTCAATGTACTGAAATGAAAAGTATGATTAAAGGGATACGACGTCCTGACAAGGATAGTAGAGGGCAGCCTTCTATTTCCCACTGAAAATATATAATACTTTTTTGACATCAATTTCATAGAGAATAGACATGGGCTAGTCATGAAAAAAAGACACAAATATGTTTCTAACTTCACTGTTGTTCTGCTGTCTGAAATGAAACTTATTCCAGAAATATTTTGTCTGAGTTACAAAGCTTTCAAGTTAAAGGCAGGCACATAGCTAATTTGGTATAAACAAAACACTCTGCGGTTAAAAAAAAGCCTTCCTGATAATTTTCTGCAAAATATAAAAATAAAGCACACCATGTTAAGAGAGATATTCCTTTCTCGTTTCCTCTTGTCACTTTCCCTATCATTTTACCTCTACAATAGGATTTATTGCTTGTAGCTTTTGTCTGGGTTTGATTCTAAGTTCATTTTAGCTAACTCATATTGTCCTATGCAGCTAAAAAGTTTTGATAGAGTCAAAATCTCTTAGAAGTAGGACCCTAATAATTACTAGAATTTTTAAAATTAAACCCATTTTGTGTTTTCTTTAAAAATATAAAAAAAAAACTTACAATATTAAGATCATTGTTCGTATTTATGGGTAAATGGGGGATCTGAAGTAACATTATTTTACTAATATTTATAGTTTTAGATTACATGAAAAATAAATTAATCTAAAATCTCAAAAGTGGAAAACATCTACTTGAGCAATTTTAAAAATAAATCACTTTGGTTGAGTCTCATTCTTATAAGTGGCACATAAAATTGGCAGATAATATTACCAATGAAAATAACATTATGACTTAATAATATCAAATGCCTGCTAGATTTACCGTCCAGACAAATATTCTGTCCAATTTCCAAGAGCATAGGTACAAATATAGAACATCCTTTTGAAAAATAACTGTTGACCTACCACATTCCAGAGAACTAAATTATGTTCCAATCTGTTTTTAAAGTGTTCAATAAAATAAAGGTTCTACATTTTGACTTTTTAGGGAAAGCAGACAAAGCAAGCTATGGAGAGGAAGGGGACAGTTTTCAGAAGTCCTGTACATCAAACATTGAACTTTTCACCCCCAAATGCCTGATTCAAATCCCTCTTGGGTTTGTGCAAACTAAAACTTGCTTTTATGCATCAGTTACTCAATATATACGCAAATCTTGAGTTTATATTCACTGTCAGATGTGTCTGTGTACAACTCATAGTGAATCTTATTTGTGACTACCTTTAACTGGCATGGAGAGCAGAGAAATGGTAATGACCAAACTTTTCTTCTAATCCTGTGATTTTCATTGATAATTAACTTGGCTAGGCAACTCTAACAAGTTCCACCTTTTCTTTAACAGTGCTAATGGTTTAAGAAAAAAGTATAGAAAATCATATTGGTATTAAAAAGTTGTGCTCATTAAACTTCTGAGGCATTGTTTCCCAAACAAGGACTGGGGATTTGTTCTTTGCCTTTTAACAAACTTATCAACCATTGTTGTCTTGCAGATAGCCAGTTATTACAAAAACCTCCTGGATGTAGAGTCAGAATGTTTTTCAGTCTGTAGAAGAGCATCATACGTTTCTCAATAAAAGAAGCTACAAAGATTTTGTGACAGATTCTATTTTTTGCCTAGCTATCAAAAACTCCTGAAAAACACATTGGTTTATGGTTATTTTAAAAAATCCCCACAAATTACAATGAAAACAAAACTGCTGAGAATTAAAATTTGAGTGTCTGTCTTCATCCGTTTCAGATTTACTGTTACTCTGAGGTTTAACACCTTGATATTTTTTCCTCTTACCTCACCACAAAATTACAAGCTACTGTAATTATTCCTTTTATAATCATTGCCATTATAATACCAGTAATCTACATTGCTGAGCACTCTGCATAGTATCCTTTCTGAAGCACACCCTACTCTAAATGCATTTTGATATCTGCAGTTTGAAACCTGACAAAAATGTCCTTAGAGTAAACATGTGGGATCAATTACACGAAATAAAGTGTACAGGTTAGAAGTACCATACCACAGCAGAGCTAACACTTTCTTTTTAACTTGCTAATAACTCTGACCCCTCTCTGCAAAGGCACTTTAATCAACATTCAGATATTACTTTTTTTTTAGCCTTACCATTTAACAAGCTGCAAAAAATGTTTAGCAATCAATTATATATATCAAGTTGATATGCTGCAGGACTGAAGGTCATTTAAGCTTAGAGCTACAGCTGAAAGAGTTTGGGAAAGCCACAGAGGGAGCAAACTCACTTTTTCCTTTTAAAGTTGCAAGCAAAAGGACAGCTTAATTAACCCAACAGAGAGTGTCTCCTCAGCCTTTCTGAAGCTCATCGTAAAAGCACTAACAATTGTTCTTTGGGGCCTTAAGAGCATTTGCTTCATGTCTTCAAGTTTGAGCTGTGCATTCATACGGCCCCAGTAAGAATTGTCACAATCAAGTGATCGTATTAGATAAATTTGATTGTGATCGCATGGCCTAATCCTATGCTGGAACAATAACCTAAATCTGGGCCTGGCTACTGATGGCTGGTATGAGATATGGGTCAGTAAACATAAGTGCTCTATTTGTAATCATAAAAAGAGAGATAATGCATAGGATGCTAAACTATTGCTTTGCCTCCCCTTCATCTTATGGGGAAATTGATGGTCCACATTCTGCAGAAGGATAGGGAGAGGATGTGGCTGATTAGGAGTCAGGGGTTTGCTCTGACTATGCACCTTTTAAAGAGATTCCTCTCCTAGCAGTTTTCAGAAGAATGTGAGTAGTAAGAGCAGATTCCCTACTGTTCAATGAAGGCAGTGCTTTTCAGGGAGGAAAGTTTGCTTCATTACTTTATTAATCACCACCCAATTCATTCTAAGTTCTTAGGCAGCCCAGTATGGCTCCTGAGACAGCTCCACCTGCTCTTCTGCAGATTCCTATGAAACTTCTTTGCTCTTGGACAATCTCCAGGATTGTCACATTCTCCTTGCACTGTGGCTTTGCTGTTGCCTGCTAAGCTAGTGTGAAGAACTGTAGTTTTCTCTGCCACTGCCTCTGACGGGAACCAGGAAGTTTCATTTTATTACAGACTTATTTTGCTAATATTAATCCCATAGCATCTAATTAGGGCAATTTCACTCTTTGTTCAGGACAAACTAACAAATAAGGCCATTTCATTGATGTAGTTATTTTCAAATAAGTGCTTACTCATATGTCAAGTCAGCAATTAAATGGAAAGTATAATTTAGAGGCTTAACTTATTTTTTCTTTACAATTTTCTCCAAAAATAGGATAACCAGAATTCCTCCAGAGCCATTTATAAGGTGGAGTGTAAAGGGTACATACCGGACTCAGTAAACACCTTAAGAGCATCTCAAGTATTCCCAGAGCCTTGGCACAAGTGCTGCAGAATTAGCAAGTGTCCAAACACCTCAGATCCCACCTAACAGACATGTAAGGGTTGAAAAGATCCAGGGAAATCTTGACACATGATAGCTCTGTCCAAAAATCTTTTACTAAGTATGGATGTTCTGTAGTTGTACAAGATAAATACTCAAGTGGGTTTTAGTTTGGAAGTAAAGCTAAGATTAATTTTTCTTGCCAATTTTTTTTGGTGGTTCTTAACCTAACGTGGGTACTTGTCTGAATCACTACAGATACGTTGATCTGACTCCAACCTGAAGCTACTGAGGCTTTATAAGACAGCAATAAAGCTCTCTTTGCATTAAGCAGCCAAGCACATCAACATTTTAATGAACTGTTTTTACATGGTTCGTTGAGTAGCTCCTAGTCTCCTATAATACAAATCACTTCTCCATCACCCTCACCCCTCTCATCCAGGCCTTTCTTCTCAGGGTGTGAACTGGAAATGGAATAGCAGTTCCATGGAAATTCAGCAAATATGACACTGTAGGCAGTACAGCTCCCAGCAGTACAGATGTTTAAGCTATTGTGGCATATAAAGGAGATCTCCAGCAGCCACAAGCAGTGAAGCAGCTGCACTGTAATCACCAAGCAAACTGCTCGGGACCTCGGGAAAATCAGCCTCTTGGAGGTACCGCATTGCACCGCGAGCGTCTCAGACAATGAACTACAGTGTTGCTATGGCAGGCTGGGGGAGCTAAATTGTCATTAATCATAGAACAGCCCATCTCCCAAACAGGTATTTATTCTATATTGACCTAAAGGTTGAGATAAATTATTGAAATCCACATGAGTGTAGACCAAATCTCCTCGGAATAATTAAATTACATTAATGACAAGCATTTTGGTGTATTCTAGTCAACCTTTAAAAAGCAACATAAAAAGCATAAAATATTTATTGTTATGTTTTCAAATAGACTTCATGACACATTATGTATTTTTGAGATTAAAGATTAGTTCTAACACATGATTTAATAATGAATGCAAATTATAAATGAATATTTAACAAACCATATCACATTTTATGTCTCAACATATCCTTTGCCATTACTGTAACTGAATGAGAAATGGCTCTGTGATGTATTATCCTGATGCCTAGGGCCCTGGTGTTTTCACCTTGATACGGCCTTTAAAATAAATTAATTTGTTAACATTTAAGAACTCTGTGCAAGACTTGGCATAAAACATTTATAAGTCTGTTTATGATTGAATGAGCCATGCACTAATCAGGTAATATTTATTGTAAAAATAATTTATTTGGCCAATTGTTCCATGAAAAAAAGATTTGGAAATGTTTATTTCCAAACTTAGTTTAGGATTAAGTGGTACTAATGGTACCATAAAGATGTTATATAGTGTTAATATAACCTGAGTATTAAAAACATAATGAATTTTCTATTTATGAACCATTAAGTTTTACCTCAACCCTAGAATAAACTTCCGATCATTACAGACCTATTAATAACTTTTCTGTCATCTTTTCCCTCTCTTTATTCTCTTCTTTGCTTTCCTGTGCATGGTCAGAGTCATATTTTTAATATTCGCAGAATTAATTAAAATATGCTTTAAAAAGCAGTATTTTATTTTATTCTGAACAAATTTTTTTAGTATTCTGTGTGCTTAAGTGACTATTCAGACTACTACCACAGAAAGACAAATATTTTTGTTTACTTTTTCATTATTATTTGTAATGGTCTATCTATTCCTGTTAAATTTATTTTGATATTGCAGATAAAAAATGCAAGAAATACAGGCTTCTCGGTTTCATAATTTTGTTCAAATGGCCTAGTTCAGACTTTCTGAAGAGCATGAACTCCACACAACTTAAACCAAAACATGGCCATTACGTTGGGTGGGAGTTTTACTAAACTCCCCAGCAAGTTTTAGTGATTGAAATAATAAATCTCCTGTCTGCCACTGCTCAGCTGAGCTGACTACATAGATCACTGTCCTAATTTAATCAGCTGGGAATGAGACTTAGAGTAAGTTATAACTAAGAGCCTGGCTAGTAGTGTTTTATATTTACATAACATTCTAAATATTTAAACATTAATGAACAAATACTGAAAAAAATTCTGATAAGAACTTCCTTCTAGTAGCCCTTTCAAAGCAACATTTCCATGCCACTTGTGACCCAAATACAGTGTGCAAAGAAGAGAGCTTCAGATATTTGAGGGAAAATAGAGCAATAAATTAAGAATGGAAAGAGAAGGATGGGCCAGAAAGGATGAGATTCAAAAGGATGCTGTGACTAAAGGACAGTAAGAAACAATGAAATAACTGCCCAGAGGTGAGCAAGAAATTAAAGGAAGAAATTAAAAATGAGTTTGTTAACTGGCAAGAGAACTCTTACAATGGCAATCCATACTCTCTTGTCCTGCTGTCTGTCCTCTCTGTCTGGAGTGCACAATCACACAGAGGTTCAGGTGCTCAATTGCTTTCTGATTTTTTATGTATTTTGTCATATTTCCCAGACATCCCTCCCTCTTCCTGTAATCTCCCAGTCATCTCTCCTTATTAATTTTTGCCATTATTTTTTTCCCATTCCAGTCTCCAGTGCTCTTTGCCATTGCTGTTCTCTTGTGTTCACTGACAACTATTTCTGACGTACACTATGCAACCTTGTAAGACTTATCTCACGAACAATTTGGAGATCATGCCTGTTTAGGCTGCATCTGGGTTCAGATTCCATCTCTCATCTGCTGCCATCACCAATTTTCCTTCATTTTATGACCTTTGAAAGAGATCTAAATGTTTGCAGTACTACATCATGGACTGAAAATACAGTTGCTGCTTAATAGATTTGGAGAGATCTTATTTTAAATCATTAAAATTTTTCAAGAGTGCCTAATAACTCAGTTCAGCCTTCACAATTATTGGCATGATGGAGTGAAAGCAAGCAGATCCTGTTAGGATGAAAAACTAGCTGTTCACTGAGGGGCTATATTTCCAAGTCCCTGCTTATACCAAGTTTTTGTGACTGATCTGACTAATCCCAAGCTAACATAGTACAGTAAAATAAAAGGTTAGAAACACAAGTGTGTGAGAGTTATGCAGTGTTTACCCTCATTTTCAATTTGAAAAGCTACCATTCACAAGACACAGGGTTGTCCTTGTTTTGATCTCTTCACATTCAGACAAAAACCAAAGCTGAACTGGATGACAAACTAGTTTCACTCAGTAAAACAACATTCCAATTTTCCACAGTGTTATTCATGACAGAGGAAGCTTTTTTCCCAGACCTAAATACAAGAGAGATAACAATATTGTTTCTCTTTGCCAAATTTTTTCCTCTCCTAATTCGAGTTTTCCCTGAAACACAAACTCTGTCAAACACTTTACATCAGTGTCTTTTCCATTTATCAAGTAAACAGTTAATGCAGGTGACATAAAGCATCATACCCAAGACAGGGAGAATTTAAAAGCCAAAACAGTACACCAGACCCCAATGTGATAATTAAATGAACTTAGTTTTAACTATATATGTTCTTAAAGTGTTGGCACATTATATCAAGCTTGATACACTTTTCAAATCTGATTAAAGTTCTTTCTTTTTGCCTTTATTTTTCCCCCCAAATCATAGGACAACAATCTCTATAATTCCACAGAAGGATTTCCAGGGAAGACACATGGATTTGCCTGCACTACCACCATCTTTTCTAAAATTCTCAACAAGCAAAAAGCCTCCACTGAATGCCCTAATATTCATTCTGGGCCTTATTCAACACCCATTAAAGCCAATCAAAACCATTTAATAGACTTTGCTAACACTTTACATGAGGCTCCGAGGCAGCCAATGACCATAAATCAGCAGTTCCACAGATTCTCCTCTCACTCAACTCTGCTGAGCTCTCTCGGGAAGCTCATGGTAGGTACAGCCTAACAAGCTACATAGGACATGTTAAAATGTTAAGCAGCACTGTACACTAAAGCAAAAATTGTGCAAATCACCTGTGACAACACAAATTGGCTCAAGGTTCACACAAACTAGCATTAGGTTCATGTTTCTATTGCATCCATTCTGCCTCGTGTCTAGTTGCAATTTCTGCTTTGAAAACCAGCAGTTATATTTACAGCCAGAGAAAAGGAAAGCAGCAAAATTTAAATATGTGAGAGAGCATGAAACTGATAAGGGAGAAATAATGGATGGAAATCAAACAGCTGCTTCAGAAAGTGCCAAGGCTTTTGGAATTAGCACCTGAAAACTTAGGAATGAAGAAAACAAAAATAATTCCCAGCTGAAGAAGAGACAAAGAAGATAACCCTCCCATAGGAGCACAGCATGATAAGTAGCCACAGGGAGAATCACTGTGATCCGTCAGAAAGGCAGGAGAGTTATTAGCTTAGCCCTGAACCTCCTACTTAATGTGGGGCCAGTGGTGATAGTTAACAGACCCTGGCTAAGGTGACAAGCTTTGGACCTGCTTGAGGAAATCCAATTGAGAAGCAGCCATGAGGAACAACAAGCTAGAAACAGATGTTTCAGCTACCAGGATGTGCACACATTTAACCTGAATATGTAGAAAAAATATTATTTTCTATAGATAGTGGTTTCATCTCCTTCTGCAGCTCAGGTACTGTCAGATCTCATTATCCACAGCTAAAATGCTTCCTTCATGTTTTGGAATAGATCTTAAATTCAAGCAGAACTGTTTGAGTCCTGGCTACTGAATGAAGGATTCAAGGCACTGGATTAATATTCTGAAGAATTTTAGTATTCAAGCAGGGCAGGGCTAAAGTCATCGGAATACAAAATGGGGAATTTCAACAGTTAAAACAATTAGCAATCCCCATTTAACCCAGCATAAACCATCGGGAAAGCCAAAGCTTTCTCTCAGCTGTCAATTCATATTTAGGCAACTACATTTGATCACATGTACATGTATCCAAAATGGGGCAGGAACAGGTTTGTCAGGAGCTCATTGCACTCCAAGGCAATTATGCCAAATACAACAAACAAAATGTCTGACTGAAGCTGGTCTTTTGTGCATCTCTGGGTTCCATAGCTTATGAAGGAGAAAACAAAAGCCCTATGGGATATTAATATCATATATACAGCATATACTCTGGTGCACATTTTCCTTTGCAGTTCTATAAACCTCGTTAACATTCATGAAAACTATATATGCACCTCAAGAGGAGAAAATGCCCTGATAGGTGGATTTTTACAAGAAATTTCCTATTCTCAACACAACATATGCCTGTTCCAAATTTCAAACACATCCCGTTTTAGGGACGTACAACATCCCTAAATAGTTACTGCTAAATTTGTTTATGGTTCTACATTAAAAACTAAAATAAATAAAACATGCATAACAGAAATGAATAGCCCTGAATGCCTGCAAAAGCCTATCTCGGAGAACACATGGAACAGTGAAATATCTTTACAAACAACTTTTTTTTTCTATGCCTTTCTTAACATCCAAGCTTACATAGCTTCAGGGAATAAGAGCAAATTAAGTTACTCTTTCAACCTCTTAATTTTATGTATTGAAAATAAGTTAAAGTGTTATAAATTTATGTTCTCTTTTGCTGCCATTTCCAAAGAAAATAACCTCAGTCATTTCCAAGATAATAATAAAAAAAGAAGTCCCTGGAAAATGTTGGGTTTTTTTATGGAACCTCAGAATCCTTTACTCTTGGAAAGACCTTTAAAATCAAGTCTAGTCATTGATTCTAATTAGAGTGTAATAAATTACTCTGATATTTAACTGAAAACAAAACCAAGGATGTTTTCAGCTGCCTTTCTCCAGTTCAATAATATCATGGGGGCAAGGAAGGATTAAAACATAAAATTAAAAACTTATTCTGAGTTCAAAAATTGGATGCTAATGATTGCTGATTTTCCAAATCACAAGCACTAAGGGCTGGCAGAAGGATATAGAAATTTTTGTTAAATATAGCCTAATAGTACATTGTCTCTTGTGAACCCAAAGCAAGGCTTTTTAAAAATGTATCTTCATCCTATTTTAAATAACACTAATTTTAGAAACATCTAGAGAAGAAGTTTCTTCATAATGTAGCTTCCAGTTCAGAGAAACTCAGTGGTCAGAAGGCCTGGAATATCCCTCTCTTTTCTTATATACCTAAGTATTTGATTTCACTCACTTCAAGAAGCCACAAGCTTCTCCCTGTAGAACAGTAGTACAACTTCCCCAAAGCACAACAGATTTTTTAAAAATATGAGTGTTAAATCCTGGACTGAATAAAACATCTGCTCCATTTACAGGTAGTGTGCAATTCAGATTATTCTCTTGTTTCTGCCATTGTGCCCAGAAAAATGTTGTCTTAGTGAGCAAAGATTTTGTTTAAACAATTCTCCATTTTATACATGTAAATAAATAGAAGGACCCTAATGTCAAGAAACAAAACATCATGTTCTAAAGCAAATTAATGTAAAAAATACACTAACCTTTGAAATCCAAGTAAACTGTCAAAATCAAATACCTAAAAAGCATTTTTATCTTTTTTTAAAGTTAATAATTTTCATTACCTCCATGTAATATTTCCTTACATTTTAAGTAATTGAAAGCATAACATGGTAGAATAACTAAAATAAAGCTGGTATCTGACAGCAAACATGCCAAACCCAAGTTTCCTGGAAAGTTCAAGCATTAAAATAACAATATACAAGAAAGAATAGGTGTGCCTGCAGGAAATCCAGAGAGATCCTGGGGTTTCACCACAGAAGCAGGCTGTGTCTGCTATATACTGTGAATTGCACTGCCCAGTCCTACATTTCTTTACTGAGTACTGCACAGATGTTTTAAAACATTTAAAATAAAGTATAAAACGAAACATAAAAGCAGATGTAACACTGTCTTCAACAATGATGGGTTATGAGGACTTCTAAGGGCAAGAAAACCACTGATTAGGAAAGAACACCACAAATGAACCCTTACATCTTGAAATCAAATTTTCTTTTATCAGGAAAATATGTGAAAATGTAATAATAGAAAACTGGTACTTCATGTACAATTCTCTGTACTGAGGAAACTGGGAAGTTTTCATTATTCATATATTATACTTGAAAAAGCCAGAAGACAATGCAGTCATGCAAGAAATGTCAAAATATCTACCCTGAACTTAACTAGCCCAGGAGATCATGGCAGGGGTAAATAAATTCAAGATATTGCAGTTTCTACAACCATCCTCATAAACAAGGGGTGAGGTGGTTGGTTAGCACTCCATCATTTCAAGCTGCCTTGGCATCTCCTATGTTTTGTTTTCAGTTGTGTCTGAACATGAGGCAGTTTTTGGCACATT
>VZTN01025475.1:217515-229626 GCA_013400515.1 Erpornis zantholeuca | reverse complement strand
GTCCAGTCACTTCCACATAGGGCAGCTGGAACTCTGCCAGTATAATGGACAATTATCCAAAGTCACAGAGGCAGCAAGGGTTTCCTCTGCCCCCAGATTGCAATATTGTGGGACTCAACACTGCTAAACTGCTTTACAAGCACAGTTACAAGTTCCAAGTAGCCTCATATCATCCCCATCAACAGGGGGAGACATTAATGGCAAAGAACATTACCAAAAGTGCAAAATTGTCTGGGACCATTTAAGTACGGATCAATGCAATAGCCCTGGTTTGGCTGCTTCCCGGGGATTGGTTTTACACAGCTACCAGATAACTTGCAAGTTATTTATTCATAATTTAACAATCAATATTTTAATATTTAATTAATAATTGATAATTATAATAATTTTATTGCAAGAGAGTTTCTTCTTTAACTGAAAGAGCTGAGATTAGAACAGACACTTGATTTCAGTATCTGTCAGGCTGTACTGCTGTGTTCTCCATGTCAGTGCCATGTTTGTTCTAGCTTTATATGACACTAGTCTTGGAATGCAAATAAAATATTTTCTTCACAATTCAATAAAGATAAGAGTTATTTCCTAGTTCTTTGTTATTTATTCTTTGGCTGTAGCTCATCTGGCTTCTAATTTTCAAATAGATTTTTTTTACATTTCTATTTCAGTACTTCTAGAAGATTCAGTAAGGATGATTAGGGTCTAAAAAATAATCAGCATCCATAGAAAGTCCTATGTGTCTCTGGCAGGATCTAAACAATATACTTTCATGAAATAATCCAAAGGATAACTATGCAATGCTTTTTTTGTCAGAAAGTAGATACAAATCACACACCACATCCAGAATACCAGAATCATCTGTAATGCAGCAGTTTAATATCTGAAAGAATTTGTTCTGAGGAAATTGAAGGATAAAAATGTAATTTTTTTCCTCTCATTAATTTGGGAGGATTTAAAAAAATCACAGAATAAATGCTTTCATTGTAAAGGTAGAGGCTAAAATACCCTCAAAAATTGAAGGCCATTCCAACTCAACATGATGAGTGTCACTTAGTGGCTTATATACATGTTCATCTTATTTAGCACAGAAGTGTCACAGCAGAGGGTGAAAAACCCACAAACCCCCCATACACAGGTGCCATAATCTCAGTCTCTGACACAAAGAACTGAAGTCCACAGAGAAGGAAACAAGGAGAAAACTAATGTCACCTCCAAATGTCCTTGCTTTCTGTGTGTTGTGGTCAGATTCTATTGTCATTTGTTGTGCAGTCAGGCTAAGACTCCTTTGTTTTCAACTCTACTCAAAATATAATTTCCTGATCTAATCCTGTTTGTTAGCAGTATGAACATTTGTGACCCTAAAAGGTATCCTGGCAATATTAATGACCCGAGCATTAGTTCTTGAAAGGCACTGTGCCAGTTACTGATGCAGATTCATTAATACCCCCAAATAATCAAACTAAACAGAACCTCCTTCCCTCAAATAAGAAAGTCATAATCGAGCATCATGATAGGAGAGTGACTTTGGAAATTTATAAAATTAAACTCAAATGCATTTCTTTTACACCAGAAAAGGAGGATGAATCTATTATTATCACTCTCCTCTCTTCCCCCTCCAAAAAGAAAGAAGTATCTAGATGAACCCCCAGTAAAGCCCTTCTTAACTTGATGATGTGTTGCTTTGACATCTTTGGGCATTATGTGTTTCATTGTTTTAAACAGAAACAACAGAAATAAATTTCAAACCCAAGTACTTTAGTTCTGTATCTGAAATGCAGATGCATGTGTCTCACAAATGAGTGGTGTGTTTAAAGTACAAAGTTGATTGACACATGCTTTCACTTAATGATGGTAATTACGAAGAATAACAACTCCAAGACACATCTGTTCAATGTAACAATCTTGTTGTGCTATGCAGATTACACTGAGAGCTGTCAGAAATGCCAATTTTACCACAAATCATGCATAAGCACATTTGTAAGACAAGAAACAGATTAATAAGCATCAACACTTTTCTGTAAACACTTGTTGAAGAGAATAAAAGCTGTTAGCACTAAGGAAATGATACAACAGTGGATGCTTTCTCTATCAAGCTTGAAATAAGAAATCACAGGAAGGACAAAAGTGCAGGCTGAATTCCCAAAGAACAAGTCCTCCTGTAGCAGATCAAGATGTGGAAAACTTAATTACACTACATGTGAACCACATACAATCGCATTTTTTCTTTCCTTTTAATCAGTTCTCATTTAAAATATTCAGTTTTGGAAGCACTAGATAGTATAGAAACAGTGAATTTTTAACTTGCATTGAATGAAAATATCCACCTTTTTTTTAATTGTAGAACATGCAAATCTAAACTGAAGAAAAACCCACTAAATGAAGCAAACTGAAATCACTTAGTCATAAACCTATGAACTTTTTTATCATATCATAATTGTAGGTGCCTTTATTCAAAAGCTTTTTAAGATTCAGGGTCATGTTTTCTCTATAGCAAAGGAGTATAGAATTATAGGCAAACAGTCTCAGACAAGTCTTTAATGTAACATGACTTTGTTTGCTTTGGTATGCCAGAAGACATTACAAGATACAGCTGACATATAATTGTAGGATAAATAAATAACATTATTTTTTAAAAGGGCCTTAGATATATGCCTCTGCAAAATATAATTAAAAATCGAAATAAGATTTCTTTTTTTAGCCTCATTGAGTAGTTTCCCACTTATGTGACTTAGTTGACTCTAAATAATCAAAGCAGGAACTGTACATGCATTTATAACAGAAATTTAACAAATCATCTTTTTTAGTTATAAGTACTTATTTTCCCAAATAGTCTAAAGTTATTCTTGTTCACAGACTGCCTCAGTGGAAAATTGTATATTACCTTGGTGGATCAGCTAGATATCCTGCAGATTTAGCCAGAGATGAGGCCTTCTCTGTGCATCATTTGCTTTTAACTTTAATTTGCCTGAGTTTGATCAAAATTTTTTTTAATATTTATTGATAATTCTGGAATAGGCATTTAAAGCATACAGAGAAGCCAACAATGATTTACAGCACCCAGAGATTTCATGAAAAGGCTATTTACCGCCTAAGTATTATAATCTACAAAACATCCAGAAAGAGTAGTACAATTATTTCCATGCTCTAGGCTTATTCACTTTCCAATAAAATGAATAAAATATTTTTGTAACTAATCAGAGAAATCCTACTGAGCATTAAGTCTCACATCCTGAAAACCACATAATTCCTAGGCTATCCCCCTCAAATCCATGAAGTTACATAAAAAGTTTGGCTCACTGAATGCCAGCTTGGAAGGGACCTCAGGGTCCCACCTTTATTTTGTATAAAATCCACATACCTGTAACTTTCTGTTAAAACTCTGTGATTCCCATCAAACTACCTGCATCTGTGATCACACTGGAGATCACAGCTCCCATTAAGGAAACCAGGGAAATACCTTCAAAATACACTCAGCACTTCTAAAACCTGCATTTGAAACTGTCTTTAAAAATCTTTTAAACATTATAACAAAAAAAAAAGACAGTTAGCAGTATTTTAAACACAACAGCATCGCTTCTATCAAGCCATTAGCAATAAAATTAACATTCAGGGGTTATTTATTATGACTGTCAAGCAGCAGCAGTGCTATCTCTTAGCCAGCAGGTTTGCAAACTGTGTTCCTGCTCTAGCCAGGGGTGAACGTTCTTGACTAAGGAGCCCACCTGGCCATCAGAATGATCATTGAACTCTCTCTCCAGGGTATGGCACAGCGTGCTTCCTCCTGCATGAGGAAAGGATTCTCTAACCTAATATTCTTCATCGCAACAAATATGGGAGCCTGAACAAATTTTCTCAGACACAGCTGCTTCTAGGGGATCTTGGCATTTGAGTAGATGATTTGCAGAAATTCCACTGGGAAGGAGGTACTTTAAAGGCTGCCAGGGAGTGTGATAGGGCCAGAAGAAGAGTGAAGAGGCACAGCTGTGACAGCTGAAAGCAGGATAAGCTGCCACTGATCTGTTTCTATGCTTATCACAACACCCATTAATCAATTCCAATCACAGCAGGCCCACCAACTAAACTATACTCCACCTCTCAAAAACTGACTACTCAGCCTTGTAATCTTCCTGAAAAATTGTTCATCTGAAAAAATGTCACAGGGGGACTGTAGTATTTACTTTATTTTTAAAAATCTATTATATTTCTGTTTTCTTTAAAAATCAAGCAACAGTCAAAATATCCACAGGCCTTGCTTATCAAAACTGTTCAAAATTTTACTTTGTTGTGTTGTGTGTGTGCAATTTTAAATTAAAAAGAAAGAATTTCCCTTCTGCTGTCTCTAAGTTGTACCACAGATGCTAATTTTAGTAAACTTGAGATCAACAGTAGACCTATAGTACTGTATGCTTAAAACAACCTAGAATATAAATATTTTTTATCCTATCACTTTAAAAGAATCTCTTTGTCTATATAGTTCTTAGTGAAAAAAATAGAATTTCATAAGAAATTCAGAATATACAAATATGTGGAGTGTACCAAATTTAACTAACTGAAGAATAAGTAGCTATGTTTTAATTAATGGTAAATTTCCTATTATTTTTATAATTTGCTTTAATAAGTTTACTTCCCATTGACATTATTGCTACCATGAATTTGAGTTTTATTTTAAGCCAAGGGCTAAGAGAACCCTATTGACACTGTATCTCCAGCTCTCCTGATGTGCAAATTTTGCCAATTTTGAAGGAGTAGGGAACAGTCTAATTTGTTCAGTACATAAGTTGCAGTAATGTTTGTTCTCTAGAACAAGTGAGCAGGCAGTTCTGTAATTTGCTTGCTTGTTCACTCATTTTCTAGTCCTTGCTGCATTTTAGTTCCTGCTTTTGTCAGCTTCAGGCCTGCTCACACAAAAAAATCTGCAGTTTCAGATATGGAAACATCAGTGAATTAAAAGTAGAACAAGGAAAATTGCAAGTTCCCTGCCATGTTAAAGGATAACAAAGGAAAACCTTTCCATAGATTTTGGAAATCCATCTTTGATTTTTCAAATCAAATCAAAATCAAATCTATCTTTTGATCTTTGATATCTTTGAGACCTCTTGGCAGGAGGAGTGGCAGTAGCTGAATGTGTGGGCCCGGCGCGCTCTGTGCCACAGGCCTCAGCCTGGCGTTGACAGGCCACAAGCTTTAAACTGGACTTGCCATCAAAGAAGGCACTTCAGCAGCAGCCTGGCTACTTCAAGCTACCACTTGGAAGGATTAAGAGCACTTTGTCCATCTCTTTACAGTGTCAGTTTAAACCTTGCAAGGAGGTTTTCAGAATAACCAGATAGATTTAGAAGCCAAAGTCCCTTTACTAGCTAATGGCACTTTTGTGCCCACAGAACATGGCAGCTTTGGCAAAATTGCCCATTATGATACACCACTTCAGCAGCTTTCATATTTATGCAGCTGTCACATCATTGAAGAATTGTATTCAGCCCTTTTATAAAGAGCTGTGTATTGTAATAGTGGTATGGGTTTACAAGAATTAGATGCCTATTGTGGCATTTGTAGAATTTTACTCATTTCCATAGTATGGCAATGTTATTTCCAAGATTGTTACAAATGCACACAATTTATAGGCCTTCCAAAGGTGTATTTGTCCAGAGTCGCTATTATTTACACAGCATCAAGAGTTTTCAAGTTGATTCAAAAGCAAAAGAAAGAGCCCTGCATAATTACTGTACAACAACAAAGAACATCAAACAGCACAATTTACACCACTCATTTTGAGGAAGCAGTAGTCCACAGTTGCCACTGGCACGGAACTTGCTTAACTTTTGAAGTCTTCCTTTATTTAACAGGGTGGCGTCAAATATCTAAGTGTTAAGAGAAGACTTTCATGCTCATTTTAAATCTCTTTTATTATCAGGACAGAATTTTGAGAGATCCTATATGCTCTTCATGTGGTACATGTTATCATGTAATATCATAACCTATTTTTATGCTTATTATTTAAAATTTTTTTTGCAAATAGATGACTATGCTGTATTCACATTACAGAATGGACACAGTAAACCTGCTGTGGAAATTCTGAATGTAGAGTCAAATCATGTATATTATGTGATACTTTTAACTGCTTTTCTAATCCTATGAAAACATTGGTAAGTACAATATAATTGCTACTTATTTTAATATTCATTACCTTCCTACCTTTTGTCACATTCATCGTATTGGAGATTTAAGGATTTTTTCCCCCTCCCTTCAAAAGAGGTACAACTCATTCTTCTTCTAGACAGCATTTCTAGGAACAATAGCATCATTTAAAAATTGTATCTGTATAATATAAAAAAAATTTAATTCTCAGACCCTGAAATAATTTCCAAATTCAATCCTTCGCCTTCTCCTCTGTTTTCTGTTCTAAAGTCCTTGGGAGACAAATTTCCTCTACAACTGGAAAATGCCTACCAAATAATGAGCATTTATACAACCTAAATAATAACAAACATCTTTACCTAAGCAAATTCCTGGTGCAGCCTCTGCATTAGAGAGCTAAAAAAGCTTTACCCTCTCCAAACTACTCTTACAATCTGATTTTGCATTTACATTATAATAGAAAAGTCGATTCATTTCTCATGTAAAAATTAACCAGAGTGTGAAAGGGAAAAATTCGGCTTCCAGCAGGCAAAGTACAGGTTAAGTACAGGCACCATCATCTTACAGATAAGCATCCCACAAAGATGGAATGTACTGGTGTGGTCTGGCTATAGTGACATTTGAGAGTACAGAAATAATAGAAAACAAATCAGAGGTGCACAACCATAAAAATGTGATTACTCTTCATTTATAAAAACATGCTAGCACTAAAGTCCATCACAAACCATGCTTAGAGAAACCTAACATAAGCCTAACAGCTTGGTCCTAAACCACTACTCTACATGAATATGACTTTTATTGACTTCTTTTGATCATAAAAAAAGCACTGAAACCATCAAAAGAAATGCACATGACTCCCAATTTATGCAAATACTCAAATGTTACAATCAGTAAAAGTGACTGCCAAAATAAAATTATCTTATTCAACACAAAAGCTAACTTTGTACATTCAGAGTTATATTTTAAATTCCATAGTGACAGAAGCACATCCTATTGTGACTATACAGCCCGGAAAGAAATGGGAAATGGACCTAGTACACAGCACTGGCTATGAATTATTAATTTCCTGTTGAAAATCCCTGGCAGATGACGCCTTCCTTACAAAAGACATAGGAAATTAAGACATTTCATAACAGGGGAATTTCTGCTTAGCAGTAATCACCCTAACACCAAGTGACTGTAAAAGGTATCAGCATCCTGCTAAAATACATTGCTCCCACATTCTAACATCTAAGGCAGAGAAATATTTCAGTCACATTATGCCTTTTGCCTCAAAGAAACTTTGCAATTTAAGTCAACTTAAATGTATCAGCCACAAGAACCTATTTCTAGGTTTATCTGGTTGTATTCAATATTTGACATTGCCAAAACCCTGTGATGAATTTCAACATTGTTTACAAAACAGTTTTTTAAATACAGTGAACAACAAATTCTCTCAAGGTTTTCTTCTTCCATATTTAGAATCCTATTTTCCTCTGAAAGTTCCAATTATCTGAGTGTTGAGGAAAAAAGCCAACTATTCTGCTGGGTAACACACAAGATTTGTGAAGGACACGTCACTGATGTCTTTACTTCTCTGAGCAGAGAATGCTGTAAGTGCCCTCTCAGGACAGCAGCGCTCCTTAAAGCACAGAGCAGAGAATGATCTTTATTCCCTGGACAGCAGAGCCTACCAATACAGCATTGCCAGTGCAATGTGTCAGAAATGTGCTTTATGTATTGTATATCTTAGTGAAGCCTCATCTTTCCTAGACCACAGCTGTAAACTAACAGCATGGAAGTCTAGTCTCAAGCACAGAGAAAAGGGGCCATTAAATGCCAGATTAAAAAGCAGGTCCCACAAGAGTTCTAGGTCCTGTAAGAACAGTCAAACATGTTAATCTAACATCAGTATTAAAAAGCACAGGCAGGCAAAACTGCAGGGCTGACCTAAAGCAGTCCTCCCAAGTTCAAGGGATAAAACCTACTTTTCCTGTTACTTTATACCAGATGTGTGTCTCTACCCAGGCTGTGGTTCACTACGTTTTTACAGAGCTGTAACAGTATCTACACCAAGGGTGCACTCTATCAATAGCTGAATTCTGAAAACAACTTAGACATTATCTATACCATAAAGGTTAAAAAACACCACCTCAGGTAAGCAGATCCCCCCAAAGTTAAGAATCTATTTCTTCTATAAGATCTGTTCGTAAGCAGACCACTGATTTGCTGCTCTGCAACTGAGCAATAGGAACCATGTAATCTATTTGAATACTTTCTCCTCCATCTGTTAAATAAGCAATTGTTTCTCACCTTTTCAAAGCACTTTGAGATCTACTAGATGAGGAACACAGTAGATTTTCATGCAGTTCCAGCTGCAGAAGAGGAGATAGTTTCAGCATGACTCAATAGCATCAGAAATGGAGAGGTCAGGCTGCAGCTGTTATGATCCAAGTATATTAATACTCTGTTAAGATAAACCTTCTCTTTAAATGATATCTATTAAGAAAAGTACCCACTTCTGGCTTTCTAAAAAATAAAACCAAACAAAAACTCCCACAAAAAATAAAAACAAAAAATCCCACATGCAACTTCAGTGCAAGATTTGATATATACATCAAGAGATGTATCCACTGTAGAACTTACTGATCTGCCTAAAAAACACATAATATTTAATAAAGTTCATTATTTGAAAAACAAATCAGGTTTTTGGTTGGCTGGGGTATCTTTCTAGAGATGAGACAGTTTTTAAACTATTGCTTTAATTTCACATGTACATATTGGGGGGGGGGCTAACTCCTTTATTCCATTGCAATGCCACTAAAATGCAGACAAAACAATTCTGGAAGAATCCCATGCTATCAAGCCACAGTTAATAAAATAGTTACTGAACCTGTGAGTCTGCATTTTTGTAAGCACAATAATTACCAGGTTGGATTGCCCCATACCAATTTTTATGTTTTTATTGAAGAGGTGAGATTTTATATAAATGTGGACTGGTCATTAAACAAGGACCATCTCCCTCAAAAAAAGAAAATAAAAAAAAAATCCTCCTCTGCATCTGATTTACAACCTCACTCAGCACAGCCAAGGCTGGAGGAAAGACAAGTATAGATTATCTCAGATCTTTTAGACCTTTGGATACAGTTTGAAATTATGATGTAACACATGCTAACAAGCACTGGGGATTATTTTAAACAGGGAAAAAAAGGGTTACTTAAATAATTCTTAAATATTGAGTTTCTCTGCAGACATTAAGAGGTTTTTCCAATAATACTTCTCATACTCAATGCAAATAGAAACCCTAAGAAACCTTGGTTTCACAATTTGGACACATTTACAACACCTCTATTTACCAAGTTAGCCTGTTAGAAACCAAAAGATCCTCAGATATTTCTTACGTACCAGTTACAACAGGAAACCTCAGAATTTCTGAGTTCCCTTTTGAACTTCATTCTCAACCCACCATGTGACTTGTGGGAGACACAAGGGGGAGCAAAGGAATCACCCAAGCCCCTGGGCAGCAAAACATTTGTTTATTTGTAGGCATTTTGGTAATTAGAAGTGTCTTCAGAATGATGTTAAACTGGGATAAAATTTGCTTTACTAGGCCATCATCTCCCTTAGCTTTACACTTCTCAATATTAAACCTGACTGCTTTTTTTCCCTGTGCTATTCTTATAGACATGACAGGAAAAGCTATTCCTTGGGATTGCTTATATAGTTGGGCAATCTATTTTAGAAATTTACTCATGATATTGATAAAAATGGTTATTGAACTGTATTATGCACAAGCAAAATTAGATGCATTTTTCCTTAATAGCAACTTCAAAAAAAAAAAAAAAGGAAGAGAAACTCCTGAACTATGAGAAAAATCTGCTTGAGATAATAGATATTTTTGTACATACACCACAGCTACGCTTTAAGCTGTCATATAATTAATTAAGGGGCTGTATAGCAGGAAAGTTATTCTCTGGAGCACAGGACCCACCCGAGTCGCTGCTGTTTCTCCCGACCCAGGCAGGAGCGGCTGCCCTAGCTCGCCTTGGGCAGCACCGCCATCCAGCGGCTCTGCGGGAACACCGCAGCCTTGCCGCCGCATCCCTGGCACAGCGCTGCATCCCTGGACACCACTGCATCCCTGGCACACCGCTGCATCCCTGGACACTGCCACATCCCTGGCACACCGCCACATCCCTGGACACTGCCGTATCCCTGGCACACCGCCGCATCCCTGGCACACCGCTGCATCCCTGGCCACTACTGCATCCCTGGACACTACTGCATCCCTGGCACACCACCACATCCCTGGACACTACTGCATCCCTCACTGCTCCTCCACCTCCCCACACAGAGCAAGTTAAAAACACCGCAGCAAATATCACATTTTTCAGGAAACACATTGTACAGCCAGCAGAAGTCTTCTAAACTACAAGGGAAAAATCCAAAGCTATAAAAGTCCAGACATTTTTGTTACCATCCATGTTTTCCTGAGAATGCTGCTCAGGGACAGTGCTGGCAAGTGGCAGAATGAAACCTGCTAAGGGTGCTCTGAAGTGTTAATAAATGGGAAATGGTTGTGGATAGAGAGTTATCCAGTCGGTCCTGGCACTGAGACTTCTCCCAGTTGCTTAGGGAGTGTTCCATCGGCCTCACCATCCTGCCTGGGTGCTCTAGAACAGACTCCCACAAGGACAGAGGCAAGGTACTCAACTCACACTGAAAGATACCTGAAGTAATATTTTTTATGTTGTTTGTGGTATTTGCTGTTGATGAAGCATTAGCTCAGAAGATCCCTGCTTTATCCCATTTTCACTAAAAAATCTAATCATATGGATGTCCATTATATAAAGTGTCTCCTGTTTTAGAAGCCAATACTATTCATGAACATAAACATACTAAGACAACGAGAACAAATAAACAGAAAGGGGACAGGGAAAAATTCAAGAAAAACCAAATCTTGTTACATGTACTGATTCCAGGTCATAAGAGAAAAAAATAAAAAAACAACAAAAAGTTGGCAATTATTGGGGTTTTTTTAATACGGAAAATCTAAAAATTAGGACTTGGAAAAAAAAAAGCAGCACAGTTCTTTCTCAGCAAAAGGCATAAACCCTCTCAGATCCTACCAAAAGCTAGGAGGGGAATTAAAATACTGTCCTAAAATAATTATATTTTAAAAAATCAAAACCAAACAAAGCAAAAAACCACCTTGAAATCACAAAAGCTGCAAAATACATAAAAATGACAGGACTCATCAAATTGCAGTATTTTAGCATATATGAAGAATGAGAGGAAATTTCCTGTCCAAAAATAACAGGTTGTATTTGTAGAGGTAAATCAGATGTAGTCTCCTCTTCTGCCTGCAGATGCCATTACTGGATCAAATTAAATCTAAACTGCAGCCTGCTGTTTTCCTTCATCTAGAATTTTCAAGCAAGTACCAGAAGTGTTTATTTATCCTTAATTTCTAAGACTGATACACATTCTTTAAAAAGCATAGCAAGACTGCACTTTCCTGTGTAAGCTCATTTACAACATGTCTCTGTAAGGATAGACTAACATTAGGTACTCTCAGAATCATTATTCCTTTTTATTAATGTTTTCAAAATTAAGTATGGAAATGAAGAAATACTTATTTCTTATTCATTTCTTAAAGTGACTTCTATTGTAATGAGAATGTATTTCAGTGGTTAGATTTTTCTTAGTTTTACATTTTCAAGTTAAACTAGGGTACAGCAGTCTCCCCATTTTACATTTAAATTGAAACAAAGCCCCCTTCCTTTTATATTAGTCTTTAAAGCCCATGGGTTTAAGTACCTATAGTTCTAATTACTTTTTACCTGAAAGCTGACTGAAGAATATTTTCCTGAAGAAAGAAGAGAAGACATTAGAAGAAACAATCAATCAACAAAAATGAAAAAAAAGAAAAAAAAAAAAAGGAAAAAAAAAGAGAAAAAAAAAAGAAAAAAAAAAAAAAAAAAAAAAAAAAAAAACCCAAAA
>VZTN01025475.1:180941-217476 GCA_013400515.1 Erpornis zantholeuca | reverse complement strand
AAAGGAAAAAAAAAGAGAAAAAAAAAAGGAAAAAAGAAAAAAAAAATCAAAAAAGCAACCCCAGAAAACCCCCACACCAACCCACAAACCACAGATTACATCAATACATAAAGCAAAGTCATCACGACTCCAGAAAACAATACAGTCAGGTGTCTAAACATTCTTTATAACACTTCCCACCCATCCCACATGTTCCTGACTGTTCACCCACAGTTTTTTTCAGAGCTGAAGGCTGTAGACTTGAGAACCCCAAAGCCTTTGTAGACCAAATTTAGAACTTTTAGTAGAAGAATGATTTTAGCTACTGCAGTAACTAAGTTTCAGCCCAAACCATAAAAGTTCTGTCTGCATAAGTGTGTGTGAATGCTTCTACTGGTACCTGTGGCTGTGGCTGAAGAAATAGTAGCTAGAAAATATTAGCCAAAAAGAGGCAGCACACATACTGAGCACTTCAAAGTCTCACCAAAGCCAATGTGAGCCTCCAGCTCAGAGTCAGAAACTCACAGTTGTTGCTCCAGCCTTGTAGCCGTGAGTGGTTTGTATGTGTGGGTGCAGTTGAAGGGTGAAGGAGTAAGTGAAAATACTGTGGGAGCAGTTATCTGCTGGGAGTAAACATCTTAATTCCATTAATAACAGCTAATGAAAGATGTTTGAATAAATATTGGTTGTGATGCCAATTCCTTGGCATTGATAATTTATAGATACGCTAGCCTATAGTTATAAATATACCTTACCCAAGGGTGTATTACATCCACAGATTACTGGGGCCTCAGCTAGGTATGTTGATGTGTTACTGCTGCCCATTGGGAGAGCACTGGCTCACTGATGATGTATGGGCACAGCCCAGATTGTGAGGATGAAGCACTTCAATGATGTATAACTGTAACAAGGGCACCAAGCTGAAGGAAACACTAGCAGAAGTAGGTTTTGTCAACATCTCACTCTAAAATAATGGCTTAACAATGGGAATAAGAGATGGATTGATTAGACACAGTTGGTTAGCACAGAGAAGAGAAAGAAGCAAAGAAAAACCAGCAAAAAACCCTCAAAACAACAAACCCCAACTGCACAGAAGGAAGTTATTAACTCATTTTCACTCATCCTGCAAAAACTAAATTTCATTATTAAGTTGGCCCTTCCAATACCTGTTAAAAGTCTATCCAAAACCCATTAGATTGTATGGTCACTTCCTGAGTTTCCAAAAGGCTAAAAACTCAGTCATTTTGAGCTTCAAGTTTGTGAAAAACTTGCTTTTCAGTTATAGAAAGGAAAACAAAAATCTCACTATGTTTTCTGAGCAATGCTTCTCATTAAATACAAGAACAAAGTGAATCCTGTGAGCAGGTGGAACATCAGTAACACCTGAATGTAATTTTGCAATGAACACTTGACATAACACCATCATCTCGACTAGCAGATACTGAAAGGGATTGACTGTTCTAAGATTCTAATAGGCATAGATTAGTTCATGAGCACTTAGTCTACAGATGTGTGTTGTTAATTGAGGAAAGTTAATGTGTCTTGATAGAGGAAAGAACTGTAGTTAAAGAAATTTTTTGTTTTGTTTCACTTGTGAGCTACAGAAAACACCTCTTACTAATATTTCATATTTTGACACTACAATATTTTGAGCAAGAAAGCAATAATCTCAGTGACAAAGGAAGGGCTCAAAATCAACTGAAGAAAATCAACAAGGAATTTACACTTGAAACTGCAAAAATCAGTGATCAATTACATGATGTAGTTTTACTCTTTATATTTCCCATGCTTAGACACATGATGCAGAAGAACCTGTTACATTTTTAAAACTTCGGTCAAATACAAAATAATACAATACATATAATACAAATACAAAATAATTTACACAAGTAGAAATATATCAGGCTTCTCTTCATTTTTAAAGCATAAAAATCTGAGCAACAGAATATACTTTCTTAACCTTTGAGCTAACTTGCAAAGGCCTTTAGAAAAAGAAAGCAATTAAGCATCACACCTCATGTGAAAAGGAAATTATTAGCCACAAGAAAAACTGCTGAGTATTTTTGGTGGTGAGACTGCATTGCTAGACATTTTTTGACAAAGTACTACAGTGTGCTGGGTAACTGGATCAGCATAACTACACCTTCCCTACTTCCTCTACATCAGAAAAGCACAAAATCACTGAATAACAGCATCAATTATAACTACAGAGAAAGTTTCCAAAAGAAAATGATGATCGATTCTACTGTAGTCTTTTCACATAAAATAGTTCTAAGAGTCTGATGTGTCCTCAAAGAAATAACTGAAAATTCTCAAGATGTTGAACATCTGCCCTTATAAGGAGAGATGATAGCTGCCTTGGAAGCTGGGCTGGGTTTTACTTAGGCAGGGTTAATTTTTTTCAATGTATGGGACAATAGGTTGGATTGGTGCTAAACACAATGATGGTGAAATAGAGATTTTTTTATTGCTAAGCAGAACTTGCAAGGAACCAAGGCCTTTTCTCCCTCTTATAGAGCCATGATGGTGAGGAGGCTGGGGGTGCTTGGGAAGGGGAGAAGACACAGCTGGGACATTCCAGACCATGTGACATCATGTTCAGTATAACAGAGGGGAAGAAGAAGAAAGGAGGGAACATTCCAAGTGATGGCATTTGTGTTCCCAAGCAACCACTACATGTGATGGAGCCCTGCTTTCCTGGGGATGGCTGAACACCTGCCTGCCCACAGGAAGTAGTGAATTGATTTTTTGTTTTGTTTGGCTTGTGCACACAATGTTTTGAGCTCCCTATTAAACTATCTTTATCTTAGCCCCTGGTTTTTCTCACTTTTACGCTTCCAATTCTCTCCCCAGTCCCACCAGGAGGCAGTGAGCATGCAGCTGTGTGGGCTGGGTTGCCAGTTGGGGTTAAACCACAACAGTTCCTTGTGATGTCCAACATGGGGCTCAGAAGTTTGAAGATAAAAACAGCTTTGATTGGAATGTGTGAGATGGAATTTACAGCCACTATTGCTCTTTGGCTGCTTTGGTGTGCCTGGTGCCTTAAAGTACCTTGGTGTAGTGCTCATCTGGAGCTGCTTTTTGCTTTCCCTGCTGCTGTGCTGCTGATCCCCTCACTCTGCTGCACTTGGGGACACTTTGAGGACAGCAGTGGTGATGCACAGGGACTGGCACTGCTGTTTCTGTGCCACAGTACTGGACATGCTGGAACTCCAGTGTGAACTGAAGGCAAAGGGACTGGGACCTGTGGATGGCTCCATGTGGAAGCAGATATCCACCTGCAGCCCATGGAGGAGACCACACTAGAACAGGTGGCTGCCAGAAGAAGGGAAAGCCACAGGGAAAGAGTGCTGGAGTAGGCTCCTGGCAGGAGCCTGTGGACCAGTGGAGGAAGGAGACCAAGCTGGAACGGATTTAGTGGCAGGAGTTGTAACTCCATGAGGGACCCAAACTGGAGGNATTTAGTGGCAGGAGTTGTAACTCATGAGGGACCCAAACTGGAGAACTGCACCCTGTGGAAGGGACCCACACTAGAGCAGTTAATGAGGAACTGCAGTCTGTGGGAAGGACCCACAAACCCATGATGGAGCAGGGGAGGAGATGCTCCAGACATGGGACCAGAGTGCATGGGGAAGAGCATGCGAAGCAGTGAATTAATTTGTTGTTCTGCTTTGCTTGTGAGTGTGGCTTTTGCTTTCCCTATTTAACTATCTGTATCTCAAGCCAGGAATGTTCTCACTTTTACCCTTCTGATTCTTCCCCCTTGGTGGGGGAGTGAGGGAGTGGCTGTGTGGTGCTTAGTTTCCAGCTGGGCTTAAACCACAACTGAAACATTGATGTATTAGGTTTTAGTTTATTCATTAGGTTTTACCTTATGAATTGTTCAGCACTGTTGTGAGTAAATTGTGCTTTTTCCAGGCCTTCTAAAACACCCTCAAATTAATTTCCATCCTTCCTGTTAACTTCAGCCAGGAGACTAAAAGTAAAATGTTAAACTGTGATAAAAAGCATAAGGAAGTAATGGATTGGGAAGCTCTCTACAACCTGGGATAATTTATATATTATTTAGGAAGAGATATGCTTCTATTCCAATATGAATAGTGGTGAAAGCCATTTGAGCAATCAAATGATAACTCACTAGCAACAAACTCAACATAAACTTACTTCAGATCATGTTGAATAACAGCATCATTGTGATACTTTAAGCCCAGATTATTCAATGAACTAAAAACCATTTTAAAAAGTATTCATCAAATAAGGTTGTAAAGTACTTTTACTACCTCTTGTTGTTTTTCTCTACATAAATAAATACAAAGTTTTTGCTCTGTTTAAAAGAAGGCATAAAAAAACACTTTCAAGTTGCAATAGCATTACCAGATCATAATGCAGCTGAGGTGAAGCAAAAATTAAAAAAATAATTCTTATAAACTTAGGCAGTAATAGACTTCTATTAAAACAAAAGGAATTATATTTTGAAGTTTAACAGCCTCTTAGGGAATGGTTTTTTTTCTTTGGTGAAATACAGTGTGTACTTATCCTCATACAAACATGGCATTTACTGTCACACCACTCACTCACAACACTATTAGCAATGAATTTTAGCTTTTTGTGGTACGTTGCAATGGGAAGGAGTTCTCTTTAATTTCTTGATAAGAACATTTTACACCCATTCTATCCTACCAGGTGAAAGCTCTGGAGTCTGTGTGCATTCTGGAATCCCATTCCATTTGCAAGCAAATTCTACCTGACCTGTTTCAACCTGTCCTCCTCGAGCCTCAGTAGTTTCATTACAAACGGTTTGAGATTGCAGTGATGGCTGTCCTTGCTCAAGTTCAAAATTCATAATAAGGGAATCAACCAGAGAGTCCAATTCATCCAAGTGCATAAAAGGCATTTTCTGGGGAGGGCTGTTCGCAGAAGACACCGCAACTAAATGGAAATAGTTGTTAAAGTATCCAGCTATGACAGAAAGATTTTCTGCAAAGCTCCTGAGAGGGCTGGTGCTTCTGTACAACCCTATGAGAAACAGAAACAAGGAGAATCAAATGCAGCATTTCACCAAGAGAGAAATAGCCCTCTCCTTTGCTTTGCAAGTCTCCTGCAGCCCACAGGTTGCATAAATAAATTGTAGCCCATAAATACCTTGTAACATGGAAGAAACAATTTGACAGACTTCAGTTAGGCACTGCTCCAACTCCAAATACTTCACAGCAATCTTAGTGCTCTTCTTTATTTCTTGATACAGAGATTCTTCTTCTGGCAACTGAGATTCTGTTTCTTTCTGTATTAATAAAGAGCAGTTTAAAGAGAACCAAATACATCACAGGATATTAACTGCTAAACATGCCTATTATGGTTTCAGTTAGATCAAGCCAATGCTGAAACACAAAATCAAATTGGTGTCATGTCACAGGTAAGACAGCACTGAAAGGTGCACATTGCTGACAGGGTTAGGAAAAGAAGAAAAAAGCAAATGGCATGAAAATGCAGGAAATGCTTGGCTCTTAGAAGATAGATCAAATCATGTATCCTGGCTTTTAATTCAAAATACCAGTAACTATGGTCATAATCTATGGCAGCAGTTATTAAACAGTTACATTAGCATTGCTGAACTTCCAGCTTAAAAGAAAGCACAACAGGTAATTAGGCTGCTCACGATGAGCACAAAAGGGAAGATACAAGTACCTCCAGAAATACTTAATCTTAAGTAAAAATAAAAGAGCTTTCAGTGGAAATGCAGTGGCAAGGAAAGTTAGCATTCCAATCACAGGAATGCTGCTGAGACAGGAAGTGTTACCATGAAATCGTAAATATACAGTATGTACATGTATATATATATAAATATATATACACACACACTCCACTCCTTAGATAAATGCATCCTTAAAATTTAAATAACAGAGCACACGTTTTGTGAAACATTTCTCTTACCTTTCTGCAGTAAAACATGTTCTTTTCAAGGAATCTGGCTAATGCCACCACGTTATCCTTTATTCGGTTTTGAACCTACAAAGAAAATTTTAATTATATTGTACACTTCATACAAGTCAAAGTACATTAAAAGGATAAGAACAAACACTGACATACTAAAGAGAGATATACCCAAAAGCAGAAATAACATTTTCTGCAACTAAACATGAAATTTTTCAAAGAAAACATTAATTACATCTGCAAGGTTTTAAATCCCTCACTATGGGAGGATAAAATTAACATATTTTAGTATTTGCTAAAGAAAGGTTGTCCTGTAATTTTCTATCACTAATGCCATTCTAAGTGGCAGGGGTAGTTCTGGTGCTTCCAACTTCACATTATTTGCACCAGAGACAAACACGTACAGAAATCCTGCAGATACTTAAGAACCTGCTGCAAGCAAACAGCATTATTCAGAAAGCAGAGTGCTCAGTTCCTTTTGCTGGAAACACAAAGCATTTGGGAGTTATGCAAACACATTGAAATAAAATATTTTGGATGGTTTCACTACTATCTGTAGGATTAAGAATGACAACAGTGAAAACCAGAGTAGGCAGAAATTTTTGCTTTCCCTGAGAGGAACAACTGATCACTCATAAAATTTCAGTCTTTCCCAAGTATTGTCTTGGAATTCAGCTAGGCTCTCTGTCAAAAGGCCTTACCCACTAAGAAAATGGTGTATTTCAAAGGGGTACCCTAACTTGCCAACTAGAATTTTCAGTCACAGAAATATTTTTAACTATGGTGCCTATTCCTTATGCTTTATTCTCTATTTTGTTTAATTCCCTTTAGTATCATCTTCACAATTCAAAACAGAAACACAAAAACCAAAACACGATCAAGTGTCTGCAAGATACAGTAGCAGTTTTTAATCTTAATTTCATCTCACCTCATTTTGTGGACATTGTTTCACAAGTTCTTTCTGTACCATTCTTGCTTTCTCCTTTACAGCATCAATGAGACATTCCAGTCCTGAGCCTACTCCATCATAAATGGCAAGTATAAATCCCTTTGAAAACAAAGGTTCAAAATGAAATGATTAAAGAAACTGATGTGGTCTTGAATTCAAACAGATTTTCTATAGTAGACTAGGAATAATTTTATTTTGAGGAAATTTTTCAGTGCAGGTCTATTAGGTCACATGTCTTCCTTGGAGCACAGGAGCTCAGTTCAGATTTTTGTAAATTCAGTGTAGTAGACACAGATTAGTAAAATATAAGCAGTGAATTTTAGTGATACAAATAGACCTGTACGATCTCAGTGCAGGTACAGTCCTAAAACCACCATACCTCTTACTTTTCATAGGTTTAGGTTACACAGATTTAAAGTATGTAGCTTTTAAGGAAAAAAAAAAAGTCAAGGGCATTAACACATCTATTTCATCTATTTTCATCCTAAATATGAAGTATTATATAAACTCTAAATATACTCAATTCAGTTGATGAAGTTCTTATATGCAAAAATTGGCTTCTGAGTACAGTTACTAATAGCAAGTGTGACCTCAACACTAAAATTACTATTCATAATCAGTATTTCTAAGAAACATTTTTCACCTGTAGACTAGAGGCAGGAATGTTGTTCTCTTCAGGAAATGAAATATCAGCTGTTGTGACTACTGCCAAGTGTCCTATGTATTTCACTGTTTGTTTTACTGTTTGGTAAACTTTGCTCCATGCTTCTGTTACCATCGAGGATATATCTGAAGAACACCCCTAGGAAACAAAGGCACATCATTCACTGATGCCAGAAAGTCCCTCTGGTCAAAGAATACACATTTTCTATACAGTGAGAGTTTGTAGCACACAATATTCAGGCATTTTCAGCTTTACATCTTCCTACTTCCAATCTAGCACAGCTAAAAATTCATGCCTTGCAACCACAAAACAACAATACCATTATTTTTAACTACATAGTTAAAAAAAAAGCTGCACAAGGCTATGGCATCAACAAAAGTACTATTCACTGGCGACTGGTTTGCAAGTTTCTAAACAGCAGCACTCCAAAGCCTAAATTATCATTTGCTCTTATCATTGTGTGTTTTATTTTACCATTTTATTAGTAAGAACTTATGCTTCTGTCAGGGCCTGGGTACAGGAAGGTCTGCATTACTCTCCACTAGCACAGGGAACTACCAGCTTAGCCAGAAAGAAATGCAACCTTGGCCATTTATCTTCCTTAGGTTTGCTGGTTTGTCACTACACACATTGGACATTTAAGTGCTTTTAGCAAGTCAGTAGTAAACAGTGACTTCAATGCAGAGAAGTTCTCTATACACAGATGAATTCTTTAATATGCTTTACCTGTAACAGCAACTGTAAGTAACCTCCCAGGTTCTTTATTTCCTGTTTCATTTCTTCATCAACTTTTATAGATCCAGGACACTTCTGGATATTATTAAGCCAGAGTTTACTTATAACCACAATCTGGTCAAAAGCAGAGATAATTCTGATGCTGTAGGACTGAGCAGCACGATCAAGAGAGAAAACTACAAGAGAAAGAGATCTATCAGATCCATCTCCTTTGCAAATGAACATAGGAATGTTAATTCTTGTGGCTGACAAACACATGAATGCTTGTGCATCTGAAAGACAAGTCCTTAGTAATGTTTGAACCACTAGAAAATGACACTTACAGTTTTCCTGACATTCTTCATCTTGCTGTTCATAGGCTTTTGAAATGGCAGACGCTCCAGAAAAAATTACAAACAAATTAGTTAGGAGACTATCTGCTATGCTTTTTCCTCCTTCATGATTCTGTTCCAGCAAATCTAAAGCTGAACTTATAGATTCCTTGCAAATTCCAGGAAGAAACAATTCAGAAAAGCTTGGGGATATGCTGGACTTGTTCAGTGAACCTGTACGAGGTAAAAGCAAAACACACATGCAAGAAACTCTTCACAGGAGTGAGCAGTTAAGTGTGTCTTTGTAATGACTTTTAAATAGACATTCACCTACTCAAGACAGTAATTCAGAAAAAAATGTGTACAATGTTCTAAACAGTTTATAAATTCAGTTAATACAAAGACAAATTCCACAGTGAAATTCTTTAACATGAATACATTTGTTTCAACAATCAAATCTACAGAGATATAGAAAAAAAAAACAGCCAATGTAAAAAAAATTGAATGCATACAAATATTTGGAAGACTAAAGTATCCTATATTTCAGGAAAAAAAATGTTTATAAAACCTGGCCAAAAGCTTGGGGAAACCTCAGTAATGGAATGAATAGCAACAACTCAAGCAAATGAAGTCTCCATATTACTGTAGCAAGATTCATTTTCTTCAGTTAACCCACAGAATTAAGCAGAGTAATGCTTTGGATAAATTTCTTAAATTAGTGCTCGTCAGGAAGTTTTTGCCCTAAGAAAGGATTACAAAAACTACAGGCACCCCTACTGTTAATAGCTTGACATTCTGAATTTGAAGGTATCATAAACAGGACATTTTTAATTTGCTTTGCAACCCACACTGCTCTTTCTAAACAACTATTAGAAGCACCTGTGTTTTATGCATCTAGCAGGTTCAAATTGTCAGTGTGAAATGAAAGGTGTTCTGCCATATAACAAGTACCTGATACATAGGAAGTCTGTTTACTCTCAATAGATTGCAATTTTATCTCAGACAAACATCCAGAAATTCTCTTGTTCTTCATGAAGCTTCTACTTCTAAGAAAGGATGACAAAATAAAAACATGACAAAGCTTGACAAGAAAAGAATTTCTCCTCATCAAGCATTTCCATGATGAGCTACAGCTTGCAAAAGTGTGCCAGACAATAAATAACAATAAATATCATTTTATATATATAATTTATATGTTATATAATTTATATATATATAAATATTGTTATAAGGCTAAAACTTCAAATACAAGGTCCCAGACCATATGCAATTTGCTCCTTAAAAACAATGCTTTGATAGTATAGAAGTGGGAAGGAAGCATTAAAAATGACACATTTCACTCTGCACCAATGATACAGAGATGATCCATGCTTTGGAAACCTCTACACACAACTTTGGTTCCTTTTTTTTTTTCCATGANAGCATAGAAGAGTAGCTACAAATTATTTTTACCTTCTTCTGGAAAGCAAGGAAACAGAACTGTCTGAAAGGTCAGGTTCCCACTCATCAGCAGGATCATAAAACATATCAACAACAGCTTTATTTCTATCATTACTCTGTAAAAATAAAGAAAACACAGGGAAGGAGGATGGTTAAACAGAAAAAAGTGATAAATTAGTCAACATATGGATAAGTAGAAGACAATAACAAAACTCAAATGATAACTGAATTTTCTAAAGGTTTCTTTTACAACATAAAACAATTGAACAACCAGAAGAATCACAAAGCAGTCCTTGTTTTACTGCTTCTTACTCTCCATACAAAATAACCTGAATAAAGTAATTTGTTTCCATTGTGCTCTTTTTGTTTAATGGACAAATGCACATGTATGTTTTTACTAAAAAGTAGTCATGTTTCTTGCTGTTTATATCACATAAAACCCAAAAACCACCAAGATTTTCCTCCTGTATGCATTATCAAAATCTTATCTTTGACAAAAAATAAATAATTATTAGTGGTTATTCTTCAATTGTTACTCACCTCATAGAGTTCTTTCATTGCTGCTAGCTTACATTCAAATTTCTCTAGGCTCCAAAAAGTTGTTATTCCCAGTTTGATATTACGAACCTGCACCTGAATAGAAGACACTGTTCCTGTTTTATCATCAGTTCTGTCATGCCTAAGAATTGGAGAAAGTTTAAAAAAAAAAAAAAAGACAAAAATCAAGACAAAACACATATTCATATTGCAAAAATAAAGAAGGTACTTGCAGGTAGGATTATAGAAAATAATAAGATGGAACAAAAATTTCTTGAGACATCATGCATCTCACATGCTTTAGGACCACTTTCATATGTGAACCAAAGGGGCATCAGAAGATGCACCTCCAAAGCACACTCAATTCAAAATTAATTGTCTATAGCATGCCTTTGAAGTTTTGATTTAAAACTTAAATTAGAAATTCACATTTCAAAGGCTCAACTAGACACTTAACTAACACTATTTGGGAAAATTAATCATGTTCAATTGTACAAGACTGTTAAAAAGAAACACCAACAGCTCCCTCCACATCCAGAATCCACCCCCAAATACATACATAAATATAAAATAGCCATTACATATACACACTATAATTAAGTAACTCAGATACTGACCTGCAGAAAACAGTGTTTTTCCCTAATTCATTACTAATAGCATTAGCCTCTTTTATCATCACAGACAGCTTCAGAGACTTCCAGTTCAGTGGAACTAATAAAGAATATAGAACACAGTGATTAAGGGAACCAAGCAATGTCATGCAAAAACTTCAGGGTTAAAAAAAATTAAGGCCAGAAAAAAAACCAACAACCCAAAAGCACAAATATAATTTAGCCAACAATAGTTCCAGTAATTTCCAATACATTGGGAAAAACTTACTCTTCCTGAACAAGATAACCCTTTTCAATGGTTGGGTAAAGGGTATGTCAGAAACAAAGGCATAAGACCAGACACTATATTATTATTATTATTCCAAGACAGGAAACTGAACAAAATTAATTCTGTTACTCCAGTTCCCCAATGATTTAATGCCTGACCAGTGGAGACAGAGGGGGAAGGACTTTTAAGTAATTGGAATAAGTACAGACTACATGTATGTCCACCTAACCACCCTGAATGAGATTAAACAGAGCTTCTAGCACAGTCCTATACATACAGCTGAGGAATAGAAAGGTTTGTAACAACCAGAAGACCATTCTTGTTCAGGATCACTAGAGAAGTGTTAGTGGAACAGAAAAAGTCCCTGTATCAGTACCCATCACCCATGGCCCACTGAGCACAAGGGAAGCCAGCACTGCCTTTGTAACATTATGCATATACATACTCATCATTGGTTTATTCCCACTTCCATGCTTCTTCTGAAGGCTCTGTATTTCCTCAGCAATCTTCTGCTTCTCGGCTTCCAGAGCTTCCACTATCTTTGCATGACGAATGCTATGGTCTTCTAGAGCCTGGAGGTAAATGGGAAGTGTTTAAAAAAGAAAAAAACATATAAAACTCTTAATGCTGTTTATTGAAACTAAATTTTTTGTGCCTGCCATTTTAAAGACTCCCAGAATTAATTTTATACTGGACATCTGCTATACTGATATAAAAGAATTAATTTTCAACCTGACAGTTTTCTGTGTTTGTTCACATATTGAAATGCTCAAAAAAAAAAAAAAATACTGGAATTAAAAAGTAACAGCTTTAAAAAGTTTTAGTGTTTTAAAAAGTTGCATTTGTTGCAGCAGTCAGATATCCATGAACAACAGGCAAGACTCAGTCATTACCTACATTAATGTCTGGAGTAATAACTTTTGCCAAAGGCAACAGTTGCTAAATTTTGGTGCAGGAACAAAACCATCCACATTAATTATGAAATAAGGTCAGCATTAGTTAAACCCCAGCATTAATACATTACCATACTCAGGCTGCAAACAAAACATCAGTTCTTCTGCACAAAATCACATAGAAGGACTTAAAATCATTTCCTTTACAATAATTCATTTTTAAAAAACAAACAACAAAAAATGTCCCCCAAACAAACCACAGTTTATTGCCTAAAAAGTTTTTTTTTTTAGTTACCTGCTTGGTGGCTAAGGTCTCCATTTCTAAACGCCTCTTATTGAAGTGGAGTTCTAGCTCAAGGCTTTTCTTTGCCTTCTCCAGCTCCTGTATTTTAGTTGTGGCTTGTTGGTTATTCAGTTCTTGGATTTGCTTCTTACGAGATTCTTCTCTCTAATACCAAAAAGGAGAGGTGACAGGAGGAATACTGCTCCTACAGCATTTCTGACCCATCCCTCAGGCAGATATTCAACACATTTAAAACTTGTAGTCTCTGTGACCTACACAGTCCAACATCAGCAATGGTTACATCCCAGTTCACAAGCATCACATCAGGTCCTCTATAGAACATGTACGATATAAGATACATCATTATTGTTTTACCATACACACTGTTTTACTATGCCAGCTCATGCATGTTGTAAGTGTATTGAAAAAACCAGCTACAAAGTAGCATGCAAGCTTGGAAAGAAAAAAAAGCTGCATTAATTAATCCAGTATAGTGATTTAAAAGCCTCATGCAATAGGGATTCTGTAGGTATTTTTCTTTGCTTACAAGTTACAATCCCTGGAATAACTCTGAAGAGGATAACTACTTTACAACTTCTGTTACTGAGGCTGACTTCGTTTTTTTTAAAAAAAGGAGGCTTTGCATTCCCCAAGATGCTACTGCAATACAAAGAAAACCAAAACCAAAAACACACTAACAAACCAATCCCAACCAAGCACCAAACAAACAGATCCCACACATACTACAGTTTCTGGTTTACTTTACTAATATGTTTTATGTAATGATGCAATGGCAACTTACCACCTCTGCTTCCAAGGATTTTATTCTGCTTTCATACGCTTCTTTTTGTGAGGTCAGTTCTTGTTGAACCATCTCTTTTGCTATTTGGACACTTTGCATCATTTCTTCCTTGGCTTTGAGCCGTGCCTCTTCAATTTCTGATTCAAGCCTACGAGTGTCACACATTTAGCTGCTGTTTATCTTTTACAAGCTGCATAGAGACTACAACCTTTCTTTCTGTCATGAAGGTTTAAGGTTTTTTTCAAACAAAACAACTCTCATATTTTACCTGGTTTTGATTTCATGGACAAAATGTAGACACTTTCAATGTAAATATGGAAGACATTCCAGAATTTAAAAGTCCACTCAATTTCCATTTTTATTTTATCACATCTTTTTCACAAGTTTAAAGACTGCGATAGAAACTCACTAAATCAGATTAAGATGCAAAATTAAATTTTAAATCAATGAGCCTTACAGTTTAATAACTCCCCATAATGAAGTAAGTACAAATAACACTTCTCTCTTTCTCAAACTCTCCACCATCACAGAAGACACAGGTTATTACTTTGGGTTCTTTTCATTTTCCTAAGGCATTTACTTTTCAGACTTTATTTAAAGCATCAAAATAATTAAAGAGATACACTACCCTGAGGACCCCTGGAGCTCAGCATGTCTTTAATAGTGGTCTACATTCTTGGTACCTGGATTAGCTTGTGGTAATTGAACCTTAGAGGTATCCATCATTTCAGCTGCATCTGTGACTTCCATTATAAATGGAGTTGCTATTTTCCCCACATTGTGAAATAATTAATAATCTTCAGTTATGTCTAAAACTAACTGCATGGTTGAATTAGCAACTGAGCTTGTTTTCAGAACAAGAAGAATAATACTTACTGTGTTCGCTGTGCAATGAGCAGCTCATTCTTTGCAAATTCAAAATCTTTTGGACCATCCTGCGAACAGGTAGTCCCACAAGAAGGTGTTTTAACTTTCTGAACCTCTGCTGGATGATTAAACCTGAAATAATGGTCTCCCCCAAGGATTACTCGATCACCCTATAGGGGGAAAAAAAATTCTGTTAAAACTTTTAGATTTATAAGAAAATTTTCAGTACTTATGCAGATGAAGCTAGAAATCAAAGAGAAAGAGACCAATATTTATGGTTACAGAGCATTCTCAGAAAACATGCAGCCTGAAGTTGAGATATTAACAAAGCAAAGAAACCCTCACATGCACAAATTACCAAACCAATTACTTACATGATGCAGAACTGTTGGGTCCAGAACACATTTCCCATTTACATATGTCTTGGCTTCTCTAAGTGGAGTAATACTTACTTTGCCAGCAGTATTTTTTATAACACTGGAAACAAGAAACATTTGCAGTATCAGTAGCTCATGATAATTGCAAGTGACAAAAATTCAGGCTCTGGATAGTGTTCTGTTATTGTTTTTCTGTGTATTGTATTCACATCATGTATGTACCACACACGTAATTAAGGAATGACAACCTATATTTTGGCAGAGAACCTATATTTAAGTCTAAGAATCCACTGCTAGAAAATTAGTACAATGCCCTGCCATCTGAGCATTTATTAGATAATGTGTTTTTCATGTTTTCAGTAACTGATTAATTATATTTCTTACAGCATTTTTTTCAGGGATCAATTGCAAGAAATGCACTTTAAGCAATATTTCTACAGTACAGCCAAGTTGCTGTCCATTTTCATTAAACTAAGAACTGTCAAGGCATTTTACTTTTCCACTGAACTTAATGTAACATTTGTCTATCACACAGCATCATTTGATCAGGCCTTATTCATGCAGAAATGCTGCAGAAGAAAACTTTGCTACATGAATGAAATGAAACTACCTAATAGATTTCTAGAGGGAACAGTAGGTAGTTGCCTTAATCATTGAGCAGTACAAAAAATACCCCTACATAGTATTTTCTTGGCTAGAAAACTGTATTTTGTTACTGCCAGAAGGAAGGGTAACTCCAAAAGAAAGGGAAGGGCAAGAAGAAACTTAAAGTATAAAAAGAACACTACAAACCAATGATCATCAGCAATCAGCACTCCAGAAAGCTGGATATCATGTTTTGAATTTGGTGTACACCTCCCAACTGTAGTTTCTCCTTCTTTGATCATATATAACAGCACCTCAGAAAGCTGAGGATCTTCATTGAGATTGACAAGGTTTGGTAAATGATTGTCCATTTTGAATGCAATTCCAGCTTTCTAGATAAAAAAGAGCTCTGCATTAAAAAACAAATTACTTTATGCATTCAAATATCTACATTAAATTTTTCTAAGTCACAGCAATCTGTTAAAAGAAGAGCATGAAGGAAACAAAATCTTACGGCTACTCTCATTCTTCTGCAAGGTTTGCTGAGGTTATATTTTCTGCACTATGTCCTGTAGAAAAAAAAATGTACCTGCAATTCTTTTATATCTTCCAATTTCCTTTTCTCTGCTTGTTCAAGTTTTTCTTTCCAGGCCCTAAATATATGAAGAAAATAACAAAACACATTAGGAGAAAAATTACAGCATATAAGTTTTACCATTTCCATTTTAAATTAAGACATTAATGAGTGCCTGACCTTTGCATTTCTGACATGTTCCTCTCCTGCTGGTGCAACTCTACCCTCAGAGATGTTATTTCCTGCAAATATCGCCTGTATTTTTCACGATCAGTGTTCACAGCACTTTTCTGAGCTGCCCTCAGTTTTTCAATTTCAGCTTTCAGTTCTACATTAGACAAACCAGATATACAGTACGTGTAAGAAATAAAAGCAAAATACACTTCAGTACAATAGTGCAAAATTAATCCTGTTATTTAATTGAAAACAAATTTCCAGTTCTCAAGCACAGCCTAAGATATCATCTAAATTTAGGGGGAAAAAAAGCTCACAAAGAACAATAATATTAAAAGGAAGACATCCCAAGTTGTGTTAGTCTAGTTCACAAGCGGTCAGTCAACACAACAGAATATTAGTAGTAAGAAAAAAAGCTAAATTCACATGCAAATGAAAACCCTGAAAGTCTACAGATGTCAAACTCACCTCTGATCAGTTTGACATTTAGATCTTCATTTACTTTGGCAATGTTGATAATTGAACAAGCCTGCTTGGCATAGCGAAGGGTGCTGAGCGTCTCCTCTGTGCTGCTGGCAGCTGGGCTCACTGTGGCAATCATGGTTGTTTGGGAATTCCCACCAAGACTTTCCTTCAACAGCCTTCATTGGACAGGAGAACACCAGTCAGTCCCTGGCCCTCACACTGATAGAAAAATTCTAAACTTCCCAAGTGGGATAGATCAAATACAAAATACCCAGGGTCTTGCTACTTATTTGAGAGGGCCTGTTACCTACTTAAAACACAAACCAAGCTCCTGTTTGGTCTTTATCTGAGGTAACAGGCTAATTTCTTCCCTCCACAGGCCATTTGAGAGAGAGTGAGAGAAAGGATGGGAAGTGATGCCTCATGAGTAGATGAGAAAACCACAATCTCAAAAAGCCTCTATTTCTATATAAAAAATTCTGAAATATACATACCAAGTAAGGACAGATTCCCGGTAAGGAACAAAAGTTTTCTTTCCATTTTGAGATTGTTTAGAGAGTGCAGAAATAACCCTTCCAAGGGTCAACAGTGATTTATTGATACTCACACCTTCCTACACAAAGCAAAAATAAATATATTTATAATACAGTTGCAGCCTCTTGTGTGAGGTTATCAACTGTCCTGTTGATAAATTATGTTTGTTCAATGTATGCTACAGCTGTACCACATTAAATGCCACCAGTTGTTACAAGGCCAATAAGATGCAAGAGCATTCTCATTTGGAAAGAACCAAGACTCTGCCTTTAAAATAAGTAGTGTTAAGAAACATCAAACTTATGAAGGCAGCTTGAAATAAAGTGTCTTACTAGAAAAATCTACTTAATTAGATGCCCCCAAAAAGAGGCAAGCCTCAACTCCATGTGATGTTTGATTCATGATTTCCAAAGTCCCACAAGTGGCTTCCCCTCACTCCTCCTGCAGCATCATTAGACCTGCATTTCATGGGGAGAGGTGTTCTAAGCACCATCTGCCACATTGCAGAGGCCACACAGCTTCTTCAGGCCCCTCACCTCACTAACAAAATGTGATGTAATACTGATAAGCATATGGGCTATATATATCCTTTTATAGCTACAGTTCCTTCCCAAAAGCCCTGTTAGGTGAGCATGCTTTGGAACTGAAGAGTATTCTTAGGAATCCATCTTTTTCCACAGATTTCCACTCTTGATTCACCTTCAGCCTTTCTCCAGTGGTCTGAGCTTTTGTACAGCACTCACTGCCAGCTAGATCAATTAGATTGATGTGACTGGTAAGCCGACGATCACACTGTTCTTCATTCACAAATTCTACCTGGAAAGAAAGGGAGATGCTGGCATTCAAACCAAAATAAAAAGCCTGAGGACAAGCGGAAATCTGATAAGCTGTTCACATTAAATACATAAAAATTTCATGCTTCCATTTAATTTTTGACAGGATGCCCTCGTGTACATCCCTTGAAGGAAACTAAGCTAAGACTTATAACCATAGTATCAGTTGGTTGTGGCTGAATAACTGCATAAACATAAACTGCAAACACAACTGATTACCAAACTAGGGGGTTGGCTCTGAAGTTTGATAACTGCAGTTAATCCAATGCAGTTATCCAATAAACATGCAAATCAGTAAGCTGTTACTGAATTATACCAATGAAGATCAGTTAAGGAGTTGGTGGAAAAAGCTCAAGACCAGTTATGATAGAGAAAAATCAATAATCTAGTGGTGAGAGTGGCAATGGGAAGAAGAAAGGAAGAAAATCCAGGAAACTGGGACAAAAAATTAAACAATCAAGGACAAAACCCCCCAAAAACCAACAAGTCATTTGTCAATGGAGAAAACTGACAGTCTGTAGTCTCCTGAGGAGCTCTACCTATTCCATTTCTGTCTTCAGGCTCACGTCACTAAGTCAGGTTTTGTCTTTTAAGCATCTGCAAATCAGATGAGGAGTTGTAGTCCCTATATCCTGGAGACACTTGGGGAAGAGGCATCCTGAAGCAAGAAAACATTTATTCAGTGAAGTGTGTTGAAAGTGAGCAGAAATTGCATCTCCTACCATTGTCCCAGTTTGTTGCCTGCAGGAACTCAGCACAGCCACGCACCTCTCACAGCCTAACCTTCTTAGAAGCTAAGATGTGTTGGCAGCAGTGTGAAATTCAATCTGGCCTCAATTAGGATTCCTGTTACATCTTAAAACTCACACTGAGAAGCTTGGAACTACTCCTAGATCTGTCAGCCTAGACATATTTATACTGCTGCTATAAATATACTTAGCACAAAGACATCAGAATCTACTCAAAGTACATAAAATAAAACAAGTTCTGCTGTGTAGAAAGCCATGTTAAAATGCCCTGTGCTTTACTCAAAGATCAGCAAGTATATTCCCACAACTTTCTAGGCAGCACACAAAAGAATTTTTACTACCAGATTTGAACAGATACAAAAAAACCCCAGCAATACCTTGGTTTGTGTCATGACAAGGGTGAAGACAGAATGAGATCTAGAGCTCTTGTCATTCATTACTGTAGCAGCTGTTGCTCTCTGCTTATTTCCTAGTTCAAGCCAACTCTGTAAGAGACAAAAGTCAGGATGTGAAACCAAACCCTACTTTGGATGGTTAACTGAAGATTTAAATGTTTGCAAATACAGCTACTAACACAAATTAAGACTATAAGAGAGGAAATAGAAGTTAAACTTTAGAAATAACCATGTGTACAGTGACACTTGACAATACAAATCTACTTGGCTGCATTATACAGGACTAGTCTCCATCACCCTTTTACAGAATCAGCTGAAATATCATAGACTGCTGGACAGTCTGTTAAGCATTTGCTTCCAATTCATAGAATTTATTTTTCAGCAGTAAGCAGAAAAGAAGCAGGCAGAAATATCTGTATTCCCTTTTAGTAACCAAATAACTCTTACCTGAATATCAGAGTAAGAACGGACAACATTCCTAGAGCAGGGAGGAAAAACAAAATTAGGTTCAGATTTCTTTCTACAGATTTTCCTGCTGCCTGAGTTCTGAAACATTTTCCCAGTTACAAACAGAATACAAATACACAATGAAAGCTTCAGTTGTCTTGAGACTTAGACACACTTTTTTCGCTAAGGCAATAAAGACAATATATAAAGCTAATTATGGGTATGCATTTTTCTAAAACTACATAACACTGGGATCTTGCCTAATTTACTGGTGAGTACACAAGCTTTCATGGATCCTCAAGATAATTATCACACTCTTTCAGGATTACACCATACATCTATTAAAATAAGTACAGTTAAGACTTACACTGTCAGGCCTTCCACATATGGTCCTAACACTGGATGTTCTCTTACACGAAGCTGGTGAGAATAATTTCAAAATAAAACTTATTAGGAGTGCATTAGTTAGATCTAGCATTCAGGAATATCTAAAGACAAAACAATACAAAAAGATTCTGCAACATAAATCTATTATGTTTCGAAGTAGCTTACCCCAAAATCACTGGCAAAATCCAGAGTGAAAGCACTCCTGCTTTAGACAAGAGAGTAGAGTCTTAACTTCTTTATAACAAGACCACTTAGGTCCCAAGCAGAGGTTAAAGGACTTATTTCAACAGCAAGTTGAATGTCATCTTTATAATAAACTAATATTCAATTTACACACAAGTGGCCAGGATAGCTTTCACTGTCAAAGCACAGGGAGTACTTTTCTTTGATAAATCAGACATGATAAATTCCTTCCCTACATACACGACTTCAAGCAAATTTCTTTAATTTATGGTTTTATATATTCTAATACACAAACACTAAAAACTAGCTAAACTAGTTTAACTAGTGATCCTTAACTAGTTAATCAGGCCAATCTTGTTTCTTTTCCTCCTCCTCCAGCTCCTTGAGAGAAAACCAGGCAACAACAAAGAAAGAAAACTCCATCTAAATTACAAGACTATAACTCAAATTATACTGTACAGAAGATTCTTATTATAACCTAGAGTTTTAGATATATAATATCCTAGGAGACTTTTTATAAAGGCTGATGAAATCATCTTCATTTTGCAGATAATGGGAGATTTTAACTATTTTGATAGAAACAAAATAATTCAGGAGAATCTATTTCAGCATTCCTTAGCTTTTCTCCAGTGCCAAGGATTTTGCTTTAAGTCATGTGGTTATATTTTAATTTGTTTTTTACTTGAATCTCATTATTCACAACTAATGTACTTAGATAAAAAACAATGATCACTTGTCATTTGTGTATTTTTGTTTCAGAATAAATGCCACTACTTGGAGATTATGCAGATGCTTGATTCTGTGAGCAACTTACTTGTTGTTTCTTCTGTCCATTTTCAGCTTTAAAGACAAGCAAATCATGAATTTTCTCATTGTATACTTCATAGAAGCTCATTTCAAGATGATACAAAACCTAATAAAATTAATAATGGTTATTAATATAGTCCACAAAACACACTCATCATCCTCTGTTTCAAAAATTAACTTAAACTGCCAGATCCTGATTTTCAATGTTAGAAATTATATCATTAAACAGTTTGGGTTGGAAGGGACCCTTAAAGGTTATTTATTGTAACCCAGCTGCTAAGACCAAAAATACGATTCATTGGAATTTCACCCATAGACATTCCCAGATGGAAGCTAAAAAGTACTAAAAAAAAGTGTATTTATCCACTTCAGAAGTTACAGTGTTGGGTTTTTAGCACACAAAAACCTGCACTCATCTCTTTCCCTTAGGGACTGTGCGTCTGCAGCACAGTATTTGTCACAGGGAAGGCACAGATTGATGTTGTCAACATCCTGACTGGAACAGAATGTCCTAACGGGAAGGTAAACCTTGATTCTACCCACAGCAATTTAAAAAACAAAAAAAACACCACAACAACACATCTTTTTCTTCTGAAGGTATCTGGGTCTTCTTTCTACTTTCAAGTAAAATAGAATTTTCTTTAAGAGGCAAGGAAGACTGCAGCAAAACCCCTAAAGTACTGGAATCAGAACGACAAGACTCAAGACAATTCACTGCAACAGAATCACTTACAATGCATAAGCAAAGAAATAAAAAAAGCTCTGCATTTTTCAGAAGTTATACTCTATAGCCAAACTCAGCAATAAATAACTTCCTTAAATTCCTCAGTGTCTGTCAAATCTGCTGTAGGATTACAATATTACATGTTCATAGGTATTAGGATTCAAAGTCTAGGATTCAAAGTCTAGAATTCAAATATAAAGCAGTAAAGAAATCTGGAAATGGTTAAAAATTGCAAAGTTTGCCTGAATAAGATTAACTGAGCGTTAAGGTCTACTGAACTGCAAGGCAGTGATTACAGACACAACCAACCACACAGAGAACAAAATACAAAGAAAGTGGGGGTAGTTATTTTTTGTTTCAGCTAGAATACAAGAATTGGAATATTATTACACTGTATGTTGCTTTGATACGTGATGTTTACTGATAAATTCACATTTTTGAGCTCTATTTTATTGCCTCCACTGAAAGTATGGAGCCCACTGGGAATTTGTTTTGCTTTTCCTTACATAAATCTTATACTGTAAGTCATGCAATATAGAGGAAGGACTCCTAGTCTATTGATGCAACAAAAAATATCATGCCCATATTTTCTTCTTACATTACTGACATTAAGGAAGCAAAACAATGTTGATTTTGACTGTTTAGGGAACCCCTTGAATCTATGAATAGAAATAAGATTTGAATCAGCAAAAGAATATGAACAGTAATAAATGGATCAGTTTTCTAACTAACCTAAATGGATCTACCTTTCTAACTAAGGTATCAGTTTTCTCATATTCCAATGTAAAGTCAATTGCATAAGCATATCACCTGTTCCTTGTCCATTTGTCCTATTTGATTGAAAAGATCTTCACAAAGTCTTGGAATTATTCCTCTGTCTTCATCAAACCCCATCATCCTGCAGTGACAAAAATCCTGCTGGTTTAGCTTTGTAACTCCCCACAGACAGCTTTAATGTTAACTGTACAGCTCTGCAGTTGCCATGCCATCCGCTTCTAAGTTATGCAACAATCAGCAACAGAAATAAACCTGATCTAAATCGGTGCTTGTCTAAGTGTGGAGTTGGACAAGATGATATTCAGAGGTATTTTCTACTTCATCCATTGCGAAATGGGTTGAAAATCCAAGTAAAATAAAGACTTTACAGCAGCTGAAGAGTATGTTGTTCTATAAACACTAAACCTATAGATGTTTAATATCTTAATATGACTGCATTTTATATTCTCTGCAGACTTCCAGCATAACCTAAGCCCATCTCCAGCTCTGGTGCAGTTTTTTCCTGCTGAGTTCTGCCACAGCAGAACACCAGTGCACTGGACTAACCCACCTACAGTCTAGAAACAACCATGGCTGCACAGCAGAAATTTGTTGTGTAAACTTGACCAGAGGGCCCTGATACTAATTTCAGCCTTGTTCAAGACACAAAGGGTGAAGGTAAGTCATTGTTTGAGTGAAAGAAAATATCATAACAAAAACCCAACAAACCTACAGATAAGAATAACAGTTGCAATTTGGAGTTCATCTTTCTTTTAGGCCAGGGTAAAAACAACAGTGCAAGTTAAAACTGAGTTCATCCACTTAAAAGGGAACTTACTTCTTTGTAAATTCTATATTTATTGTAAATTGAACAGAAACATTTCTGATCCTCAACTGCTTTTATTAAAAATCTATAGCACCTCATAGGAATTATAAAACCCATAAACTAATTTTAATAGATGCATGCTTGGAAATCAAACAGCTCACTTGGCATTCTATTTCAAAATATAAACAACATATACACAAGTGGCTATAAACCCTAAAAATGTTACTTATCTGGGATTATTTTGTGCAAAGATTTGATTTTCAATAAGCAGCGCCACAAACATCTGGATTTATTTAAAGTTCTGAAGCATCACAACCATAATTATAATGATCTCTTACATGTCTACTCCAAAAAACACGCTGTATTTTACTATGCCACTTCATGCACAAAACAGCAAACAGTGGTGAAAAACAGCACTGGGAGAGTTTGAGAAGCTCTCTGCATTAAGAAAGGTTTTTCTTTGCTAAAGTCACTGAAAAGTTTTTATTTGCTTCATTAAAATTGGAAAGAAGTCATGGTCAGATACATAAAAATATTCCAAAGTTAACTTTTGCTTAATTGCTAAAAATATTGGTTTAATTATTTTTTAAATACACAATAACATTTTGACACAATTCAATCACTCTGAAATCTGTCCCATACAAGCTCTTTCATGACTTAACACTGCATAACAATTGGCTCCTACAGAATTTTAACAATTATTATTAGCAACTTACGTGTATGATTTTCCAGAGCCAGTCTGCCCATAAGCAAAAAGACAAGCATTGTATCCCTCAAAAGCTCTTTCAAGGAGTGGCAGTGCCAAAGTTTTATAAATCATTGCTTGGCTTGCAAAATTAGGATGACCCTTGTCAAAAGACCAGAAGGAGAAGTCGTAACCGAAGTTGTAAACTTGGTTTGTGGATGGATTTCGTACAATTGTCTCTGAACCACTCATGGAGATTACAGGGAATGAGTTTTCAGTTTTCTCTCTGGATGGAAAGGGTGAGAAATAAAGAAATATAAGCTACATGCTTTAAGTTAGTAATTTCAATCTACTGCCTAGTAGAAAATAAAAAGATCTGTGATCATTGCTAAAAATACCTGTTTGGGGAAAGGTATTAAGGCTCAAAATACTTCTGGTAATGAATATGTAAAAAAACAAACCCGAACACCTATAAAGTCAATTCAGTGCCTTAAAATCTTTCTCTTGGTGTTGCATGAAATATAATACATACTTGGAAATTAGTTGATATTCTTATTGGGTCAATGATGAAATAACTCAAAAAGCACGAAGTAGAAATCAACTTACACTGTTAGCACTAGAACTAAGTCCAGGATACAAACCTGTTACTGAAGGGCCGCACCCGCACAGCTACAATCACTTTGCTGTTTTTCACTTTGAAAACATCTTCCCCAGCACTGCTGCTCTCAGCTATAGTTTCTGTGTTCCCTTTTGCTTCTGAACCTGTACTCACAGGAAGAGAGCTGGAAACACTAGGGAGTTTTTTGGCTATAATTTGCAAATGAGGTGTTCGTTCGTTTGAGGCCGGCTTGAGAGATGGTTGATCTTGAGAAGTGCTGTTCTTTGGTGTCAGTGTAAACGTTTGTTTTAAAACTTTTGCTGGTGTCCTTGGTCTTTCCACGCTGCTGTGTTTTATCATCAAGTGCTGTACCCTTTGCTTTCCAGCTAGCTTATTTATATTGCCTTTTTCATTCGGTTGTTCTCCTGACAGCCCATTAGTACATTTTGAGGTAACTAACTGTTCTGATTTAGGAACTCCATTTTGAAACTTTGTGTCAGCAGTGCTTGTCTTATCTTTTAAGCACTTGGAGACAGCATTTTCACAGATACCACCAACTAAACCAAAGGAATCCTTGCTGTTCGGGTTATGCTGCAACTTGGTACTTGACTGACTCTCAGTTAACTTCAAGTTTGGTTTAACACCATCTGTACCCTTAATATGCTGTGGCAGTGCAATCTTGTCATTTCTTTGTGCATCAAAGCCATCATTTTCTTTTCTAGGCACAATATTCTGATTAATTTTATTCCTCTCTGTGGAGCCAGTCCTCGCACGCCTCTGCAGAGTAAGTCTTTTCTCTGTTTGTAGCTCTTCTGTGCTTTGTGTTGTGTCACTACCAGACACTGATTTTTTGCTTGCTCCAGCTCTCCTCTGGAGTGTTAATCTGCCTTCAAGTTTAAAAGTAATTGATGCATCACTCACTTTTTCGCAAGCTGAAATCACATAGGTCCTATTTACTTCCTCAGTCTTATTCTGAGGACATGAAGGCAGACTGTCCTTGTCTCCCAACACCTGTGACCTCAGCTGCTGCCCAGATGCTTTGCTGCTGGCCTGGCTATTGTGCGAGGAAGCCTTCTGCAAAGTGGCTGTGCTTCGCATCCCGGCAGGGCTCCTGGCGGGGACTTTGTAAATAGGCATCTTGTCTTCCAGCAAATTAAAGCCCAAATGTTAACAAGTAGAGCACCTTTCCTAAAGGATTATTTCTAGTTGCTGCTTCATGAGGAATCTGGGGAGACAAAGCAAAATTTTTTTTACCATACTCAGGTTTGGTGTGAGTTACGTTTTGGTGCATGGGGAGCTCCTTACAGATACTGCAGTACATGCTCCCAAGCACTAAGAACACTTAGTATCCTGCTTCACCTCCAATATTAAAAAAAAGTAATTATTTTATATTTGAATTACTACTTCCAACAGCAACAGGTTATTTGAGTTGATTTATGAAGTTCTACGATTTGTTTCAGAAAGTAAGCCAACCATCACAAAGAAGCACCAGTTGGCACAAAGAACAATACAACTATTTAGCAACAGAGATGACCATAGATATTTCTTCCATGTGTGATCTACCATGATTTCCAAAGTAAGGAAATTCCAGACTGTGCCTCCATTCACTCACAGCTATTTACACTCCTAGTGTTTCACAGGCAACAGACTCCAAAGTTAGCCTGGAATAGAAAGTCTGTGAATAGGGGAAGCAGATCTTTTTCAGAATTTTCATATGCAACATATAACCCAGTACCAGAATAGGACAATTAATAAAAACAACTATTAATACTACCTTTAGATGTTATTTTAGCTCACAGTTTAGCAAAACAATACCCAACCTAGGGGACAAAAGAAAACTGTAAAATATATTCCCTGTCCTTTCTACATGTAAATATTTCAAAAACTCTATATATGTAATCTGTATAGGAAAGTACGTTTTCCCTGTTGCATCTGCATCATAGTTATTGGATTGTAACAGGTTTGATATCAGTACCCACTGCAGACTTGCCAGCTGCAATTAATTCAGAGTTACAAGTCAACAAGAGGTCATCTGCCTTTGATCCTTCAAAAGCTGCAATATCATTAATAACAGCAGTACGTGGTCAGGAGGAAAAAAGGAAAGCAAGATGAGAGCAAGTAGAAGAAACCATTTAGCCACTACTCCAACAGAAGTTTCCTTTAATACTACACTTCTAAGTTATAGCTTTCAGAGTACTCTCAGACTATATGCAATTACATCCACTTACACATGTCACGACTGCAGTTTTCATAGCTCACAACTTGTGAGGAAAATATCAAAATTTCAGAGCAGTGTATTTATTGCTCAATCCAGTTTGAGACAGGAAACTATAGTATATGAGTAGTAAAATACAAACTTTGTGGTTCCCTCTGGCAGTCAGTAAATAGAGAAACAGGGATTTAAGCTATGAATGGTCTCAGTGTTTTCTGAAAAGTCCATCCTTTCCACGCAGCTTTAACATAACTCTCATAAGTTCTCCCCTCCTCTTGCCATAGCTGTGCCTTGTGAATAGTCACAAAGCTTTTCTGGAGAAAAGCGAAACTCCCCATCAAAAGTTCCTTCGTTCTAAAATAAGGAATGAGGTTCAGTTCGAGAGAACAAGAAATACGAGAAACACGATCATTCCTCATTTTTAAAGAATTACAACCACTAACTAGAGACGAAACCCAAGCGCTCAAAGCCGGGCGAAAGCGCAGGAGGTACCGGCAGCTCTGTAATCCCTCAGCAAAGCTCCCCTCCCTCCCCGGCCGAGCCCCGGAAGACCCGGCACGGCCGCGGGGCTGTATCGCGGGCCCGCCCCCGGGGAGAGGGCGAGGAGGCGGCAGCAGCACCTCCAGAGCCACCGCCCCACACAGCCCAAAGCCCCGCGGCTGCCCACAGCACGGCCCNGTGAGGGCGGCGGCTCGGAGCGGGGAGCAAGCCCCGGCACGGCGCGGGCTGGGACCGCACTCAGTTCCACACGTTCCGTGCCAACCTCAGCCCGGACAGCGCCGTCACACCGCACCTCCGTGCACGGCCACAGCACGGCTGAAAAGGGCAGGGAAAAATGGGACTGAAAGGAATTAAAAGAACTCATTACACTTAGGCTATGTTAGCACTCCAAGCAGCATCAGGGAAAGAAATAAAAACAGGGAGCTAGAATCGATATATATGCCCATGAATGACCCACTGATAATAAAATTTATTATACAAAACCATCTAAACCCAATAACAATAAGAAAGCTTGCTACAAGATAACAGAACCAGGTTGCTGATACAATTTTATCTTTACACAACCTGTAGTTGCATTTAGTTCCTGAGGCAAATGTGGGATTTAATGATTGTTGAACACAATTTGTGGACTTTTGGTACAGCAGGGTGGCCATAGGTAGAGGTATCCATACTTCTAAACATACCAATGCCTAAATTTGTCTGCAGGAGTGTTACACAAAAACATTTTAGAGGCAGGAGTGGATTATTTCAAAGGAGAGAGAAAAAATCAACAAATTCCATCTCTAAAAAAGACATTTTGACATGATGCCAAATTGAAAATAGCACTGAAAGCATGACACGTTTTTACACACTGTTGTAAATTATGTTAAGGTGAAAAATGTTGTAAACAATGAAAGGATTCAACACCCCTAATGCATCTTTGGACAGACCCCAGCTCTTGCTTGAACTTGGGTCTACAACTCAAGATTGATACAAAGATCAATCAGCCATACAATTCAGTATCAAACAGCCATATTCAACAACTCCCACCAAACTGTCTCCTCACACTTACACCATTAGTCCCTGAAGTGTGGCACTGGCACCACACATATGTCATCTGTCCTGCTCTATCTAAGATCAACTCTTTTTATTTCTTGATGGGGGAAAACAATAAGCTACTAAGCTCTTAACAATTTCTTTGCCACCAAAGTCAATTTATCCCATTGCTGTCCTTTGGCCAAAGCGCAGACATACAATGCACAGGGCTAACATCGAACTCCCTACCAAAAAAGGGATGGGGCATCACAGCAGCATGAAAGGTCTGATGAGAGTGATTTCTCAAGCCTCCGTTTAAAAGTGGGCGGGGGAAAGGAAGTTTCAATTATGACCTATCTCAGACTTAGGATGGGAAATCATACAACACTATTTTAATACAGTTTTGACTTCATTTCCCAAAAAAAAAGGAAGAACATCTGGTGTCAGAGCATAGCTAGTTATGCTTAAATTAGTAATTATGACCATTTATACATTAACTATGTTTCATTAGATTAAAACAATATTATAGGATTTATCTTACTCTCTTCAACAAAGTTACACTAATAACAAATTATTTCTGGTATTGTAAAGTCCTTGAGCAGAACTTCCAGTGAGTGCCCCGGCACTAAATTTTCAGTCCTGTTTACAAACAAAACTTGCACATATGTTCCTAAGAAACCCCAAGCAAGCATACTGAGGACTTGGAGAAATAGTCCGAGTGGAAGATTTAATTGAAGCTAGCAGAAAGAGATTTTCAGAAGTTTACAAAGGCAAATCTGCCTCTATTTTTTTATTTTTTTGCAAGCAAGACCAAAGATGACTGGTTTTGAAAAAAGGTTCCAGAGTACCTTTACTAGGTACTACTGTAATTTAAGCACAAATAGCTTAGGTATTTCAAAATAAAGATGAGATAAAAATGACACTCCCAAAAAAAAGTACTAATTTCTTCTAAAAATACAATATACAAGGCAATATTTCATATTTGTTTTTAATCATACTTTATTGTAATGATGTAATTATAAATATGCCTTTATTACCTCTGAGAATTATTTTTGTTGTGTTTTTTAATTATGTCCATAATATTATCTCCCGTTACAAGGCTGTTCTGTAATTGTTTAAGTCTCTGTTGTTCCCTTCTTTTCTGGTCATGCAGATATGGGGAATTAAGCAGCTGCGGGGGAAGAATAGTGCCTGTGGGTTTCACTCTCTTCACAACATCCCAAAAGAGCTTCTTGCTGTTGTTATTGATAAAAGTAATTGCAGTTCCACTGTGACCCAATCTCCCTGCTCTCCCAACCTGAAAAAGCATAAATTCATTTTAAGTTAGCAATACTAAATGGAAGTCCTTCAAATAGTCTTAGAAGTTTATGTTTTTGTTACAAAACAGCAAGTAAACCTACACAACAGGGCCAAATCTCTATCTCATCCTCTAAGCACAAAGCTACTTACAATAAACTTCCTGAATTCTGAAGATCTGAAGCTATAGCTGAAATGCATCTAAAATTTTGACTTGTTTATGGGAAATACCAGAAGTCCAGTATTGATACTAAGATATGAGGTACAAACTATGGGCAAAGGCTTACAGTAGATCTGATCCAAAGAAAGGGTTTTTAGAAAATCTTTATTATAGAGATGCCACACACTTATACTTTCTATCAAGCACAATATGTACCAGCATGGCCACAAAAGTGCCCTTACTTTCAATGTTCTAGTAACTTTAAATTATTTACCAGTATTATTTAAAATGCTTGAACAAATTAGAAAAGAATCTACAAAAACTATTTATGAACAGCTAATATGTTAATATTGGTATTGTTTGAATGCTAGGAAAGACCATTTTTATTTACTTAATACATGCTTGAAACTTTAGCAGAAAGATAATTAAAATCCAGAGGAGAGTACCGCAGTTAATAACACAGGATGCTTGAGGAATTCATGAAAGTGGATAACTTCCAGAGGTCCTCCTCATCTGTTACAGAACAAAGTTTACTTCAAAGTCAGATCAGTTCCCTCCAGGCCTTGTTGCAAGTGTTCCTAAGCACAAAGATCCCATCACCCCTCTGACCTCTTCCACTGCCTGACTCCCCTTGCTGTGAAAATTCTGAGGCCACAATTTCCCTTGCAGCAAGTTATTATGACTGTTGGCTCCTGGTCCTTTCCCTGGGCTCTTCAAGGAGAGTCTGGCTCTGTCTCCTCTGTAAGCACCCGAATGGAAGAGAGCAATTAAGACTCTGGTGCAGCCCAGTTCCCTGAGCCTGTCTTCAAGTGTCACATGTGCCAGCCCCCTGACTTCACCTGGACTCCCTCCAGTTCGTTGGCTTTTCCCACAGCTGATGTTCTCAGAACTGCACACAGTAGCACTGTGTCTGCCTAATGCCACAAAGAGGGCAAGAATGAGTTCTCTTGACGTGCCAGCTAAACTAGGGCTGGGGACTGTGCACATAAACACACTCACACGTTCAACTCACAAATCATCTTTGCTAAAGCAGGAAATCCACAGAAAAGAAGTATCAGATGAGATGTTTGACTAGAAAGAGGGGAAGAAACCAAGTTCATTCCTGCTTTCCTGACTACTAATGCATAGCTCACATTGTGGATGAGCTGCAGCTGCAAGAGGAGTATTTGGTCTTTCTTCACACAATAAAAAAATGGTAAACTTTGTTTTCTGTAGACAAAATGATAGAAGAGAGCACAAAAAAAAGAATAATACTGCAAAAGTAAGTGATTAAGGACACTATTCTAGATTTTAGTAATTTACATAGGATATAGTAAGAACAGTATTCTAGATTTGAGTAATTTACATAAGAGATGTTTTGAAGAGATATCCAGCACTGTTTTCTCTATTCCTATAAAAACAATATTCTGAAGAGGTAGATGATATTCCTGTTTACATTTAAATTTAAATTTCCACTGGTGGATGTCACATTTCAATATACTTTTCAAATAAAGGATTAGCAATTTATTTATTCATTTACCTGGTGTACATATTCATCCATACTTGAAGGCATATCAAAATTCACCACCAGTTTGACATTGACAAGGTCAAGCCCTCGTCCAAGGACTCCAGTACTTACTATAACTTCATACTTCTCTTGAAGCAATCCCTGGTAAGGGAGGAACAAACAAAAATTAATTCTTTCTTCCTTATTTGTATTTTGAACCTCTCCAAGCATAGGAGATAAATAAACCCAGTGAGATTGCTCTACTGTAGAAAAGAGAACAGCTCCCTGTATTCTTGGTTAAAACACGATTATATTCACAGAGATAACTAAAGAGAGATCAAACCCACCATTTTAATTCCAACAATAATCAATTACAGTTGAATGCTTACTCAAATTCACATTTCAAATAATCTATGAAACAGTCTTTGTATTTATCCACATTTTAAATGGGATTATTATCTACAGTTGTGCTTAGTCCCATCTGTCTCTCATCTCCCCCAGCAATACCTCAGGAATTACTGCAGAAAAGCAGTCAATTAATGACTTCAGTCGTTCAAATGAAGCCACATTTTAAAAAAAGGCCATTTGAAATCTACCAAAACATCTTTATCTTTAGCAGGCACAAACCTGTAATATGTCTGTTCTTTCCACTTGAGACTTTTCAGAATGCATAGCTGTGCACTGCAATCCTGTAATCTTATGAACAGCATCACTCAACAGATCTGCTCCTAGTTTACAGTCCACAAACACCAACACTGGAGGCTTGAAGAGCTTCTTATCCTGTAAAATTAAGTAGTTTCTTTAAAAAGGCATTACAACCATTGGCTGTTCACCATCAGCATGAATTCAATTTCTCCTGATCATGAGATGAGAACCTGACAGAGATGTGAAAAGACACACATCATTTTATGAATTGTTCTTATGAGAAAAATATTAAACTTACGTTTAGTATTTCAAACAGTTTTTTCTTTTTAGATGGTTCTTCTACCCACAAGATGATTTGCCGAACATTGGAACACGGCAGATTCTTTTCTCCAATTGTTATTCTCACAAAATCTTGCAGAAGCTGATTTGCCAAGAGCTCAATGCCCACTGGAATTGTGGCTGACACCAGTATGGTTTGATGATCATGAGAGATGTCTTCCAAAATATCCAACACCTGCTGCTGGAAACCCATTTTTAACATGGTATCCACCTAAATGAAAAATACTAGATTTGTACCACTTTTTTTTCCATGAACAGCAGGATCCTGAACTTCAATTGACAGAAGAACCATAATGTACATGACTGGCATGTAACAATCCAAAGAAGTATTTACAGTCAGAAAAAAAGCTAAGTGAGAAAATGAAAAACAAAATGTTTCACACTGGTCGAACAGTATTATCCTGTCAGGTACCTAAATCTTCTACAGCAATAGAACATGTGTTGTTTAAACACACTTCAAATTGTGTCAAAAAACAAAACTGTCTCTGAAGAAATACACTGTATTTTTATAACAAACACCCTGTATGTTTAATCAGTCAGACTAGCCACTCACACTACTCTTCCAGGACCTCTGTATAGGTAATAGAGCTCTGATAAATAAAAACTTACTTCATCCACCACTACAATTTTTATGCCATGCAGCTGGACAGAACTTTGCTTTAAAATCTCAAGAAGTCTTCCAGGTGTTGCTATTATCACCTAAAGAACAACAACAAAAAAAAAAAAAAAAAAAAAAAACACCACAAAAGTTAGAAACTCCAAGGAAGAACAGAGGACCATCCTCAAAAACCCATAAAATTCCAGCACACAAATAACAACAGCAGTAATTAGTGAAATTACTTGTATTCAAGTAGGTAATAAAACCTTTAGAAAACTTCTAAGTTATGAAGTCTGAAAAGGAAACTGACCTTTTAAAGCTCTAATGGAGGTGTCTAAGTTACAAGCAATAAAATTTGCATGAAAAACAAACTACTTTTTGCTGTCAATTATAACTCCATGTCTAAAATAGTGGCACATTTTGGTCTTTGAAATCAGCAATATCACACATGAAACGTTTTCTAAACAAACAAATAAGCTATTAGATGTTTAATCAGAAGTCAAAATGTTCTTTAAAAACTGTATAACTGTAAAATTCTCAGGAGGTAAAAAATGTTTCAGTAGTATAGACCTAAGAGAAAGCCATCTTTGTGTGTTCATACATGTCACCAGTAACATTTGCCTTGTGAGTGTGATGCCAACGTGGCTCTCCACGCTCACCTTCACACTCTGCTTGAGGCGGTGCAGCTGTGGGGGCAGGGGCAAACCTCCCACCAGCAGAACTGTCCTCATGTTGGGTAACCCAGCCATCAGCTCCTTCGCCTGCCTCTCTATCTGAATTGCCAACTCCCTTGTTGGTGCCAAAATAAGGGCAGATGGAGTTTCTGTCTAGAAAGGAGACCAAAAAATCTGATTAACATGGAATTGCTTTATTATTTAGATAAAAAGCTTTCAAATTTCCCAAACTAATCCTTCACATTAAAAATAAGAACTATTTTAAACAGCAAAATAAAATTACTTCTTAATATATACATTACCTTGTCCAGTACTCTGAAGATGAAGAATTGGAAAGATTGCATACAGACATATTTGTCACTGAGGTTCCAATTTTGCTATGTTATTACCTATGCATGTTATTATAAATATATATCTGTCTTGCAGACTTTAATGATAATCAAAGGAACTACTGGAGTGTTTTTCTTACATACTTCTACATAATGCTTTCATTCTTAAAACTAATGCTGGAGAACTTTGAATAATAAAAGAGTTACTTAAATAATCTTTTAATTATTTGTTTGAAAAAGTTTACACACATTTGTGTGTATATACATGTATCTATAAAGGTATCCAAACAGTGCATCACCTGAATCAGGTCCAGAATTCTGATATATTTTTATCCATCTCTTTTTGAATAAAACCACTAAAGCAAAAAACAATTCTGAATCACACACATGGAAGAGAATACTGTTTGTCATTGCTTCTAATCATACATTCGCATCTTCATGAAGTGGAAGTTTTCTTAATTCTTTTTTCCACATTATCAAAGGGGAGACTGTGTAACTGGAGGGTATCAGAAATTTTATTACCACAAATTTCTGCAGTTATTTGACAGTCAACCAAATATATTCCAGGAGACACTACTCTGTGAAATTATGCAAATGCCAACAACTCTCTGAGCCATTTGATATATGAAGATACAGGAAGAACTTACAGAACTTATTTTCATTTTCTATTTTAAGTCATTTAGGAAATTTACCACAGAATTTAATTAACTTTCTCAACAAGGAGGAACTGTGTAATAGGTAATATTGATAGAGTTGCTTCACCTCCCGACCAAAGGGAAAAAACATTCCATTTCATTAAAAATAATCAGCACCTCCCCGCTACAAGAACCAAATGCTTTATCAATCAAAAGTTGATTATCAAATAAATCACTGAATGTTAATGAAAACTACTGCAATCACATTCTCCATTACATTGGGAATCCAAGAGACAAATTTCCAAACTGCTTTCCCTGAATATCCAAAGTTTCATTACCTCTTTCAAAACCTTCATAATAACAGGAAGCAGGAAAGCTGCTGTTTTTCCAGAGCCCGTGTCAGCACTAGCCAAAATATCCCTCCCTAATAGTCCAACAGGGATCATTTGCATTTGGATGGGAGTTGGGACTTCATAGCCAGAATTCTTTAAATTATTGTTTAAAGTTTCAGGAAAACCACAGTGTTCAAACTCTACAATAGGTCTTGGAACTTGCTGGCCCTGGACAGCAATACCCAGCTGGAGTTTAAGGTTCTCAACCTGCTCATCTTGCAAACCTAAAATAAAGGAATGATCTTTGTAGAAATAAGGTGTATCAAGCAGCTGAGCTTCTGCTTGCAAATCTGTGGGTTGATCAGATGTTAGCTGCTTTTCCTTTGCTTGAGTTTGTAGAAGGTGTTTGGCTTTACATTCCAAACTACAAACATCTTCATCAGTTTTATCGCAGATATACTCCCCGTAGCGGCCACACACAACACACACAGGTTCTCCAGGCTCTGCCCAGCGCTGGGATTTGCTGAAGGATTTTATGGGTTCTTCCAAAGAGCCATCTTCATCAGTATTTTGGCTGTCCTTTCCCAGTGGTGTATTAGCAACACCAAGGTCTGCAGCTGCAGGTTCTGTGTGTTCTTGTACAATTTCACTCAAATTGTATGTTGAAGCAGAAGTTTCTGTTCCAAGTGACTTATGATCCTGGAACTCAGTGGTCTCCTCTAGCGAAGATCCTCCAGAAGACAGTTTTTGTTTCTTAGCTGTACAACTTTTGTCCTCATCAGCAGTCCTCTTGACTGTAACAGATCGTGGTAAAAACATGCTTCAGTACACTAGAAAGAAAATGGTTACAGTTGTTAGAAACTACTACTATTGAAAAACATACATTCTTCTGTTAACACAAACAACAAAAAAAAAGTCTAGCAAACACTGGCAAACACAGAAACTAATTCTCAATCCCTGAAAAGTTCTAGAAACTGCCTTGTTTAAAAATTATCTTGATCTTAACAATGTTGATGCAACCCCAAGAAGTATTTTAAAATAACAGTGAAAGCATGGAACAATATAGAGATCTGTCTACAATTAATTATCGGTACTAGGCCTTTGCAGCTGAGTAAAAACTTTGCTTTTCACTGTGTGGAAATTTATCCATTTTGTGAGTCCGTTGTGTTTAAATCCTTGGAGGGTTCCTATTTCTAAAAGGAAACCACAGATGCAAGCATTTGAAGCTATGCAAAAACCCCAACCAATCTAAATCAAATAAATCAATCAATTTTGTAAAGGATGCCAAAGTCAATACAGGACCCATCCAAGATCACTCTTTTTGTTGTTCTTTTTGAAGTCAACTTAAATTTATAAAGCTGCAAACTTTTGAGATCTCATTAGAGTCCAGCTCTTCTTATTCAAGGTGTCCAAAAACAAGCGAAACTCACGTTATCAATTTGCCAAATATATACCGTAATACAAAGACAAATTAAGTGTTCAAAAACACCGTAACTTCTGTATTTTGAAACTTTCAGTATTTGTTTCTGAAAGCATCAGATATGCTCACGAATCGTTTGCTATCGTATAATCTGTAAAAAAAATACATAAAACCGGCAATTTTATTCTGAATAAATTGCACTGTGTCTTCCAGTCTCTACGAATTTCTTGTTACACTAGTTTTTTAAAAATACACCAAGCTATGTCTGTGTGTACACAGCTGTGTTTGTGTAGCTGGGAGCAATGCCGTGGACGCGGCAGCAGCGCCGGCCCGCAGAGCTCCGCGGGCTGACCGTGGCTGCCGGGGGCCACTGCTCCCCGACCAGAAGCCAAATCTCACCATTTAGTTTTTCGCGCCTAATGAGAATCTCCCACATCAAACCTCTCTGCAAGCTCGGCAACAGGAAGCGCTCATGCAGAGTGCCGGCCCGACGGAAACGCTGCTCGGGGGGACCCCGGGCAGCAC
>VZTN01025475.1:164639-180897 GCA_013400515.1 Erpornis zantholeuca | reverse complement strand
CCGGGCTCGGCCTGCGTTCGGGGCGTGCAGGCGCGGTTGTTAGCCACAAAAATCGCATGCGTTGCTCTGTGTGCAACAAGCCAATAATTACACACGAGAGAGAGAGAGCCATTGCTTATTCATCTCAGAGTTGCGGAAGCCTGGGTTCGCGGTGGTATTCCACAAATCAAGCAGACCAATTATCAAAACATTTTACTATTTATACATTTTAGCCGACAAAGAAATTAATGTTCATTGGCTACAAGTTACATGGTTATTTATTAGAATTCTATCGTCTATTGTTAATGATTCCCTCCTCATGCTAGTTAGTCTGCATGCTCTGTGCTTCTTTGGGTTGGTGGGCCATGAGTCGGTGGTCATGATCTCCCCCTGCCACAATTACCTTTTACCCTGTGGGAGCTGGTTCAGCACACTTGCTGAGTTGTCTTTATTAGTTTCTTCCTTATCTTGGGAGTTCTGGTGAATGGCCTTGTGGCCTGTAAATCCTGCATTCTTTGTGTCCAGTATCAGTGGACATCCTTCTTCCCAGGCTTTGCCGACCTCCTTATAGGTCTGAGATCAGTGAAGCATGTCAAGCCCTAAATCTTGATAAGGCAATTCTACCAACAAGTAATTCGTTTTTCTAGCACCTGGACATCACTTGGTGATTACTTGTTAGCTGCTCTTTCTTTCAGGGACTAAACTTCTCTTCTTGTTGATTAGGCTTGAAAGTATATAAAGATCAAACAAAGAACAACCTTTCTTATGAAAATTGTACATATTCCACATTTAACAACACAGTGCTGCCCCTATGGCTCAAGAGCTGTCATAGGTGGTGTTACTGTATCTGTACAGATCCTGGGTTTGAGCACATGCAGGAGGACCAGAGTATTCCCAAAGTAAAAAGTATACCCTATGACCATAAATGATGGACATGGCAAAGATATCCTGCAGGGAGCTCTCTGAGTTGATGTACTCCCAGGCACCCTAGATGCCCTAAACCTTACCTCCTCGCTATCTTCCAACATTAATCCCGTTAACCTGAAAGCATCTGCATTGACGGGGAATTCCATTTCTGCCTCATTACTTTTGTTGGTGACTACCACCACCATCATTCCCTGCTGAAGAGAAAATCCATAGATCCTAACAGCCCCTTTGGAAGGACAGTTTAATGGCAGTCCAGAGGACCAGTCAGAGGAGGGTAAAAACACAGACACAAAGCTGGCAGCTTTCAAGCAGCTGTCTACAGCATTCTATGACATTCAAGTCCAGTCACACATGAAACGTTCTATATTAAAGTACCCTGGATCTCTCTGTAGTAGTTTGCTTCAACAGTAGCAATACAAAGTGCAAAATAGGGGGGGTTGGTCTCTCTGGTATTTTTAATTAACTGGCAGAATTGAAAGTGTTATTGAACATTTGGAAAATGGGGCATCACTAGACTGAAAAACTGTCAGACACTTTCCACCCACACTCCATACATTCCGGTGAAAATCTCCACCTTTCTCTGATTCAGCCTCTGTCATTCCCCTTTGTTTGCACTAACTTTCTTCCCTTCATTTTCCCTCCCTAACAGAAGCGAATTTCCTTTTCTTACTTCCATTTTTACAGTGTCATTTCCTGGAATTCAAAGTATCATTTGCTAAACAAAGACCAGTATTTTAACTATATTTAATGTGATACGAGATATTTCATACCCTATAGAGCCCATGCACCAAAATGCAAACATCCTATATAGATCACCTGTTCTATTTTTTTCAGTGTGTAACAAAAGTCAGAAAAAACAGTGTTACTTGGTAGGATATTGTCATCTTGAGTGAGGAAGACTACAGCAGAGATTGAAAAAGAGTTTTATAAAAGGACTCTATGGATATTCAGAGGGATGAAAGGGCTTCCATGCAAGAAACACCTTAGACTCAACAGTCTAACCAAGAGATGAATAATGAACAGGTAACAATAGAGCTACTGTACCTTAAGTGACTCATAAAGGCTGCACAGCAATTGATAGTTCATTATTTCTTCCAACAAAAATCATAACATGCTTTATAAAAAGTGTTCACCACTGAAAAGGAGTGCAAGCTTCCATGGAATGGAATAGGTTATTCTTTATTTAAATGGAGAAGTTAATCAGTATAGTGTAACAAAGCCTCTTCTGTAACAGATACTGTACTTTGTGAGCTCACTGAATAAATTGGGCTTTTTCCTGGGAGAAAGCATAAACATTCTAGTTCAGTCACTTGCCTAAGTTTCCTTTCAGAATGATGAAATATGTAAGAGGTGCCTTGGTGAATTTTATTCCCATCCTCTCATTCTTGCTGCTGCTAATCAGATCTGAGGTGAATGGCATTTTATTAAGATTTTTGAATTTCAATTTTTGTACCTTTAGAGTACACAAAACTTCCCAGACAAGATGCTCTCAGATATACTACAAAGGGGTTTGTCTTGGTATTTTTTCCCCTAAAAACTAGTTAATTCAAGCACTGGCTGAATAAAGGTGGATTTAAGTCCTGTTAGAAAACCATGAGCAATTATGGACAGTAAATTTTGCTCATTCTGGACAATTTATTTGGGGGTGTCATAAAGGAAAATGTTAAGGTTTCCAGGGCAGCAAGGTAGCATTTGTATTTTGTATAATCACATTGTTATTTAATTGAGTTGGTGAAACACCAAGACTACAATGTTCTCATCTTCCCTGTGTTGCATGTGTACAATAGCTGCTCAGGAAGGTATCACACATTGTTATTAGAGACCTCTGCACAAATATAGTCCTTATTTAGAGTAACTTCTGAAGTAAATATTAGGAGCTACAGAAACAATGCACACACAACCCCACGTGTACAAAAGGACCAATACATACTGCCAGATTTACTACATAAACATACAGCAACAGATTATTTCAACTTTGAACTTCGTGCAAATTTCTGTTAGAATAACAAAGACAGTAACTATTGATTAAAAGTCAAAAGAAACAATGAAAACAATAACTAGAGCACAAATTATTAATAGTAAGTATCCCACTTTTTGGTCTATTTTAAATTATATCAAGAAGATTTTCTGATATTCACTCAAGGTTTATATATCAAATATATAGAAAGGATTCCTGCCCTCAGTATAAAAACAGGCACTTGCCCTTTAACATCTCACAGCCTTTCTTTAGAAGCACAAATCAACCTTTCCCATCACTTGCAAATAATAAATAATTCAGTAAAACAAGATTGGATTAAAGCAGGAGACGGAAATCCCTCTACTCCCAGGCACAGTAAATCCGTAAGAAACAGGCATTCCACATGCTAATCAGAGACAGCACCACCAGCATTGCAGAGAGCTGCCTGCCTGTACCATCCACCTGGGCTCTGCACAGCGATACCACCCACAGTGACCCCATTAATTCCAACCTGAACCAAACCATCCCAGAACCAAACCTCTGTGCATCTCTCCGCACCTCGGGAAGGCAAGGTCTTCCCAACTTCCACACAGGGATATGAGGAACAGATAAAACCATCCCAAAGGGTAACTGTCCAAAACATTTTAATACAGAGTATTTTAGGTTTCCTTTGTTAGCCAAAATATCTTCATGCAATGTCTGAATTTTCCACTTCGAGTGAGCTCCCAGTGTATGGAAATCTGCTGAGAATGGACTCAAACTGGAATCCAACCAGCACCTCGTGTGTCACTCCCTCAAGTGGCAAGTGCCAGGACTGACAGATCTGACAATTAAAATGTGTCTAAAATCACATTAAAAGGAATAGCTTTGGGTTTTCTTTAAGCTATTAATTATTTTAAATATCTCATTATGTATCCTATGTTACATTACTCTAAACTAGGGAATTCCTGAGCCTTGATGTTGTTTTTCTATAACATTACAATGGATGAAGAACATTAAGTTTATGAAAATGTCAGTTAAACAATTTTAAAAAAAAATTATTCTCTGGGTTTGTTTTTTATCAAGTGTGCCACACTTGAGTAGCTATAATTGGAGTTAACAAACATCCACTGCGTGGGTCAAAAGGAGGGAGAATGTCTTTCCATGCAGGAGGCAGGGAAGCCAAAGCATGTTTACTTGGGGATTGGTGCCGTGTCTGCTCCACCTGATGCCATAAACCCAAATATTTTTCTGTTTCTTTAATGTTTGGGGATTTTGAAGCTGCTCAGCAGATTTTTAGGTAGGTACTCAACTGCAGCTCTAACTCAAAGGGTATTTAATGAATAGTTCTTTGATTGAAGGAACCAGTGAGTCAGTTACTCCACTGGTTTCTGAATTACAGCTTTAGAGGAACCACATAGGAAAAATCCAGATAATCTAAAAACAAATAATGGTGGCTAACCATTAACTGCACAATTCATATTCATACAAAATGTCCTGGTTTTGTACAGGTATTGCATACAGTATACTTATTCTGAGGCCTAGTTTTTCTAATTTTGTTTAATCTAAATAGGCAAATCCTAAGGTTTTTGAAAGTAAATCATCAGTAAAAACACTTGAACTAATATTTTCAGGCTTCCTGAGTACTCTGTTTGAAGAGCCACATTCTAAGGAAACATTGGCCAATATTAACTCTCTGCAGAAATCCATGGTAAAATTGGAATTTAAAAAATAATATAATTAAATCTGAATTCTTAGAGCATATTACTGAGGAGGTATAATTTTTTTTTAAAGAAAAAACCTACAAACAACAGCAATCCTGCCCTGAAGCTTCAGCATTAAATGCCACTAGTCCATAGGGAAATAACTCTATAGGGCAATTCATGAAAAAATTATGAACATAATTAATGTATGTGATTATATGCTCAAATACTGCATATAATATTTACTTTGAAAACTGATGGACTCCCTAATTCACCATACTCTTATCACAGCTATAAAAACTACAGTGAATACAATCAACCTTTTGTACAAGATAGTATAGCTTTTTGCAATTAATGATTTTAGGGTATGAAAATCATTTAAACTAATTTAAACTTACAAATCTCTATTAGGTCTATGAGACTTAGAGAACAAGGATTTGATCAAAACATTGCCAAGACAATTGCCAAATTCCAGGGACTTCTGTAGGCAGCAAACTATAACCCAGATCATTACAGAATTCAGGTGGAAATTAACAGGATCAAATAAGTCTTGAAATATAACATAATTAGAATTAAGAATTAAAATGTCTCTCCTTTCATGTTAATCTCTTTTTCTTTCTGAGAGGATGTATTTGTGTTCCAATTAATAAGTCTGTTTGGAGGCAAAAGAGATTGGCATCTCTTCTAACAGTAAGATAATATTCACACAACACATACTTACTGCAAGTAAACCCTTTCCCCCCCCTCCTTTGAGGTCTCAGACAAGAGGATGGGAGAGAAAAAAAGAAATTCCACAAGAGACAACAGGAATCCTCAAATTCCAGCTTGCCAGATTGTGATGTTCCCTCCATCCCCTTTTCCCCTTCCCCGGCTAAACCCTGGCCACTCCTTCGGGCTCCTCCCATTGGTCTGTGAGGGACCCCGACTGCTCCCCTCCCCGAGATCCCAATAAAACCCCAGGCCCTCTGCCTCCCCTCGCCTTCACCCCTGCACATCCTGATAGCAGCATGTGAATAAACATCTTCCGTGCTCTCGTTGCGGAGGCCTCTTCTCATCCCCTTTGTCGCTGTGTCGTTGCGGAGAGCACAAAGATGCCTGAGCTAGCCTGAAGGTTTCCCGGCCGGTGGGAACCCCGTGGTCCATGCTTTCAAGGAAGGCTTGGGCCACGCGGAACCCACCCGGGCCAGGCAGAGACACTCTGTGGTACTTGTTGCTTCCTGCGGCTTGCAACAGTAGCCAGCAGAATGCAACCCCAGATGACCTGCGTGCAGTATGTATTGCCACATGCCCATCAATAAACTCTTTCCAATCATATAATTAAAGAAATGAAGACCTTTCTAATTAATGAGCAAGTACGACAAACAACAGGTATATTGCATTCACAGGGAGTGAAAGAAGCATGGAGTTAGAATCCAAAAGTGTGACAAACAGAAGAAAAAATGTATGTCATAAACCTTTTGAGTTAATGGATAATAAATTTTTCTTTCCACCATTAGAGCTTCTACCAGCATTGCAAGTTTTGGCAGCAGAAACCACTGCAAGAAAGGCTTGGAAAACCTGCAAGAGAGCTGCTACAACCCAGACTTTTTATCAGGTCTCTTGTTAAAATCTATGCCAGTATTAACCACTGGGTTTAGACTTCATGCTTCCCTACATTATGTTTGGTCCTCCTCCTGTCTCTGCATGAAGAATTACATTGCCCTGGTTGAATCCCTCACCAAGAAACCACTAAAAGGCACAGAAAGGCTGTAACTGCACTTCCAGCTTCCTGCTGCTGCTGCCGTTCAGGTGTCCCTGCTCCAGCGTGCCTGTGACCATTGCCCTTGGCAGCCATTGGCAGCCTTTCCCCAGCACAGGATCCCTTCAGCTCCTGGACTTTCTACCAGCAGTTGCCTTGGTGGCTGCACAGCTCCAGAACCCAGCTCTCAAAAGTTTCCTTGATGTCAGCCTTTACCACTGCTCCAAGTGACTGTTTCTGTTGAGCTCCAGCCTCCAGATTTGTGAAGTTCTCAAACATCATTCTTTGTGTACAGAGTATTAAATGCAGTCTTAATAGTTTAATTAAAAAATACACCTTGTGGATATTTTTTTTTCTAACAACTCATCCTGCAGGTCTCAGATATTAATTTTACAGAGCATAAATGTGGCATAGCCGGCACTAATTTCACTAGCACAGGACTTTGCCAGGTCTAAAAAAGGCACTGTACATGGCTGCTAAGCAAAATAGAGGATACTAGACCTGTGGCTTAGTTTACCTAAAAAAGTTACAACTGTGGTTAAAGTTTTTCCAAAAGGATTGTAATGCAATTGAAATATATGGTCACCAAGAAGGCCATTTACCCATGACTTATTTTAACAGAAAAGTTAAATACCAGATGGCTTTAGTTTCAAAAGGCAAAACACTTTTTTAAATTGCACACTCAAGGATTATAGGCTGCTAAAGTGAGACCAACAGGTTTGTCCTTCTGAAACTGTTACTTTCCTAAACTTTGTTTCTTGTGAGAACATACAGACAATGCATTAGCTCAGCTTCATAAAGCACAATGGCTATTAAAAAACAAAAGCGTGCCTGAAAAATGCAACATATTTTGCACTATCATCCTTGAATGACTGCTCCCTATGCTTTTCATTGGGAAGATTCAAAGATGCCAATAACCTTACAGCTGATGACTGTAATAGCAGAGGCTAACAAGACAGAAATAATGAATGTCTCCTTGTTAAGCAGTGCTGTTTGTGCTGCTCCAAGAGAGATCTGCCAAGAACTTTTCATGCAAACCTTATTTTTCTGGAATCTGTAACTTGGCAGAAAAAAATTCCAGTATGATACCCAGTTCAAAAGAATTCAGATTACAAGTTTTAAAATACATTTTTAAGTTTTGAAATAAATTAAATGTACACTAAATAAGGTAAACACTTTAGCACTTCATGTATTTTTTAGCTGCTTTATTGAAAGAAAACTTGTGGTGATCAAGTTTGGAGTACAGATCATTCCATGTTTTCTAACTCTTGGGTATTAAAGAAGTCTGAAGTACGGCAGTGTGAAAGGAGACTTTGTGCTCTATGGTCAAGATTCCACTGATGTGTATTTTCTTTTTAAGGAAGGCTGTATGAAATACATATGAAACATTCCTTATTTTATCTGCCAAACAATTCAGTGGAATAAATCTGTGCTAAGTCTTAATACGACTCAGGTATAATACCAGGTTGTGAAAAAAACTGGCTGTTAACACATCATTCTCACAAAATATAAGCCCAGACTCCCATGTGAAATTATGTCAGGTTGTTTTTGTTTTGTTTTTGAACAAATTATTCCAAGCTTTGAGCCCCACAAAAGGCCAATTTCAGTGCACCCATTTTTTTTTGGCCATTGACCCATTGTGGCCAGATCATTTTGTAGAGTTCCTGTCCAAAGCAATATTCTTTCCGATGGCAACTAGCAAGATATATAGAAATGAGATTTCAGGCACAAACAGATTTCAGCCCAAGCCAAGGAAGCTGTCTATCAGGTAACAGCCAGTTGCCAAGAAGCGAGAAGGCTATGAGAGTTGCCCAAGCCATGGAAAAGTAGTGTCTTAGGCTTACACCTATGAGGAATAAACCTCCCAGCAATTCAAAACTAAAGAAGATAATCAAAATATATTAATATCATCAATATCAATAAATTATAAACTTTTCTTAATATATATGGTGAGGTCATTTCAAAGGAAACATTAGAAGGAAGAGGGTCAGAAAAAAACATGAGACAGTATCTTAAAAAAGTTTCTGCTAATTTTCCTAACTTGGGGTTTCTCCCCTAGATCACATTATCCCCCAAAATATCTCTATCTACCTTACAGTTCAAGACAAATCAAAACTCTATGAGTTACTCTAAGTAACTCTATGAAACCACAGTTCCAGTGAGATCATTTGCAATTCAGCTAACATGCTGGGTGTATAAAGACATTACCATTCTTGAAGAGTTTGCATGAACTGGGACTTGGAGCAAAAAGGCAAGGTTGCCAAAAGGCTTCTGTCTTACTGACACTGTCTGATCTGCAAGGAGCCACAAAGGGAGGCAGTGGTTACACAGGGTGTTGGCCCTGGGAAGCATGACATGCCATCCTTTAATGATGAAAGAGCCAGCAGAAGCACAGACACGGCATCTCCATTCACATGGCTCCTAATCTTCTGTTGATACACAGCAAACCTGTTCTCTAGCAGCAGTCACTGCTGCTGATAATAACAGGATATTTCTGTGGGACTGGGCTCTCTTAAATAACAAAATCAGAGCAATGCAGTAATCAAAGCCTTTTTTTGTTACCCTTTGCCTAGTCTTACAATATCTAAAACTTATATTATTCCAACTCTGAACTAAAATGGTTCATCAGTTTGTTCAGCATTTCCACCATGGTATCTTTGCCTTTGACTAGAAGTCCTATGACATGCTACAACATAAATAGCATGTGGTTTGGGGTTTTTTTCTGTTTCTACTGAACTATTCCACCTCCAGTTCATCTCTTTACCCAAAAAAGTCAAATAGTGTTCCTAATTATACCACTACAATACCATGAAGACCTTGGTGGTAAAAGAGAACAAAGCATGGCTGTGTGCCCTCTACCTTGAACACGCTTTCTAACTGAGACTGTTTTTGCTTCCCCAGCACTTTTGGCAACCATGACTTACTGCTTTTCCCACTTCTGAAAGTGCAGACTACCAGCTGCAACAGAGACTTTCAAGTACCCAATTTCAACAGTTATCCAATGCACAGTGAAATACTCACTCGTCTGAACAAGCTGGATCTGTATCACACACTGGCACATTGCAGTGAAATCTGTTCTGTTCTCCTACATTCTCCAATCTGCCAATTGCTTCATTTCTGTTAAGAACAAATAAAAAAGGAGGAAAGAGTTTGACACAAACACAGAGACTTGCCAGATCAAAGGGAACAGGCATACACCCCAGTAAGTTTCCCTTCTTGTATAAAATCGCCAGGTGTTACTTTTGTTGTTTCATGGAATGATCCCCTTGATTCAACACCGTGTCTGCTAGCATCCTCCAGGCTGATTCTCCACTCCTTTAGTAAATGATCATCCATAAGCACTGAACCGTGGCTGTCAAAACAAACCCTGGACCATGGGGGACTTTTCTGACTGTGCTGAAGTGGGAGTCTCAGGGGTACTTTGTCTCAGGCTGCTTCCAGGGTAGTGGCCATCACAACTGAGGCTCACACATGTCCTGAACAGCAAGGTCAGGGCCTCCTTCCTTCATCCATATTCAGCTACACTGGTGAATACAAAGGGAGAGCTCTGTTTCCAACACCCATGGAGATGATGGACAGTTCTATTCTTTGTGCCAACAAGGGGCACCATGACTGCTCCCTGTCCAGGTGAGATAGCAGAGATAACACTCCAGGCTTTAATGGAGCCATGTATATTATAGAGCAAGAATAGCACAGGAGGACAGAATAACCAAAGATATGTACAAACCTTTGTACTTAATTTCTCTTTTGAAACTTTCTACAAGAAAGAAACCACCCAGTTTTTTTTTCTTCAAGTACAAATAAACTGCATGACACCTTTAATCCAGAAAACCTATTATATATACACTTATATTTAATCATATATACACTTATATTTAGTCATGTCTGTAGCATCAGTGATTTCAAATGTGAACAACACATAGAATTAACCTAAATTTTAAAAAATCCTTGTTGGAGACAAGATTTTATTGCTAAGTATATATATACACAAATTTGGTTTAAGGCTAGTATTAAAATAATTGTTATTCGTTCCATGTTTCTAATATATATTAAAATTGGGGGAGTATTTAAGTCAAATTGTTCTGTACATGGCTTAAACATCCCATACATTTTTCTATCTTGAACATGTTTTCAAACTAATCATATGGCAAACACCCTGTAAAGCTACTCAGACTATATTATAAACAAATTAAGTTATGCCAAAAGAGAATTAAATGTAAGAGTTCTATACACTCAGGTTGTGATGACCTAACTATGCACACATAAATGGTTACAATAAAAATCTTTGATATATACTTTCCACAGCTAATTTTTTAACAGTTACCAGCTATGTACACCTGCTCTCTAAAGGAATAAAAAAATTCCTCAATAACATGAAAATTCTCAGTAATTTAAGGGAAATGGAAACTTCCCAAAAGTATCAATGAAAATTTGGATTATGATGTCTCAAAGACATTAAAAAAAAACCCTATTGGATAGTCTCCTATGCTATTCCCTTGCTTTCCCTTCCTCATTCATCTTCATTACCACCCCTTGGGAAAAAAAAAGGAAAAATTTCCCTGCAATGAAATGATACCAGAAATTTACATGTGTGTTCAAACATAGCATTCTCTGCTTTTCACTGCTGCTCTCATTCAGACACACATGAGCTTCAGTGAAAACTGGAAGCTGGGCCAAAACATGGGAAACTGAAGCCTATTCATGCTCTTCTAATAAATGAGGTATATGCTCAAAACAAATGAGCTTTTATGAATGTTCAGATCTTTCTTCACATGTAGAAGCAGCATAAAAAAAAGCCAGTCACAGCATGAAAAAGTGCACAGTTTTGTATTCACTCCCATTCAGACTTAGTGAAAAAGTCTGACTAACTGATTTAAACTTCTTTTACCTGAATGTACAGTTTGAAAAGTAGAGTCATGTCCATTTTCCTCTGAACTGGGATGTAAATAAAGCATTATCTAACAACAATAAGAACATGGTGATTTATTTTTGTACAAAGTATTTTTCTGAATGCAAGTTTCCCACCATACGTATATTTTACAGTGCAGCTAAGCCATTTAAAGGTTATATTCATTAAAAATCACCCTCAGAATTTTCCTTAGAAAATACATCAGGTAATAGGTGGTCATAAAAGATATGGGACAGATCTTTCACTTAATGAAAGATGGTAGGGTCTTTTCCCTATGTTTCAAAGTTTATAGTAAAAAAATACAAGTTATAGCAGGGTTTCTTTTCTTCACAGACAACCTGGCAATGGTGGAATGTCAAGTAGAAGAAAGCCCTGGAATCAGGGAGTACTGCACAGCATATGTGGGAAGCCAGCTCATCTAAACCCCCTAGAACAACAGCAATTCCACCAGATGGGAAGAACGCAAAAGTAGCCAATGTGGAAATAGGATTTTAAAAATCAGACGCAAATTTAAAAATCTCAGAAAAGAAGATCCCAAAGTAACCAGAGAAAAAGACAAAACAAACCAACCAGTCCTGAGTGTTGACAGAGGTGAGAGGTTTTGCCACAGATCTGCTGGCTGGTTGGTGACCCACTGGAACTGGAAGGAGGAAGATGTAGACTATTTTTTCCCCCTTTGCAGAGCTACATTAGGGCAAAGCCAGCCTGAGGAAATGAAACCAGCAGTGTCCAAGTATTAAGAGAAGTGACTGTTAGGTACCACACTGGATTCCCATTGAGCAGCTTTTTGGTTGTGCAGATTTCAGTAGCAGTAATGAGCTAAAGTAGTTCCAATTGTTCTTCTTTTAGCTTTAATTGTATCAAAAATCACAGATGACTCAAGTAAAATACAAACCTTTATTTTCCCTTTGGCTCCTGACTACTAAAATATATAAAGTTGGTAAACTGTTTTCTTCCCTCAGCACTTTCTGATTACAAATTAATAGAAGAATTTGAAAGACAGTAATTATGTAACTGTTCTTGTACTTTTGTATCATCCTGAAACAGGAAGAACACATTCCCTTCCAAAATCATGCTCTGGGAAAACTCCTAGCTTGCAGAAACTACATATATGCATATTAGTAATAATGCCAAAGAACTTTTATAATTCAGACAATCACTCACTTGATTATCATAGAATAGCCTGGCTTGGATGGGACCTTAAAGATCACCTAGTTTTAAGAAAAGTGTTTTTAAGAGCTGCCAGCTCTGGTCAGCTTCTTTGTCCCTAAGGACAGTTTCCCAGGGAATCTCATTCATCAGCTCCTTAAACAACTGGAAGTTTGTTCTTTCAAAGTTCAGGGTCTTGACTTAGCTCCTTGACAGGCTCACAATCCTCACAAACTCTAACAGGGAGTGATCACTACAGCCCAGGCTGCCACCGGTCTTGACCTCTCCAATGAGCTCATCTGCATTGGTGAGCACCAGCACCCAGATTCCTTCTCTTATGGTTGGTTCATCTAATGCCTGGACCAGGAAAATGTCTCAACACACTCCAGGAGTCTCCTGGATTGCTTATTTTAAAATATAAAGGCCAGCTGGATTGCTATTTTAAAATATAATATCTTAATCCTCTCAGTTTTACCATTACCTCTAAATAAATATATTTAATAAAATATTGTTTAAGAGGCTGGAATATCAATAATTCCATTTCATAAATCATCCTTAGGCTGTAATAAGATCACACAATGATTTATAGATTACCTGTTCAACCTCCCATACATAATACAAAACCTGCTGAAGTCAACAAGCACATTCCTTAGGGAACCCATTGGGACATGATGGGTTCTTGGCTTGTATGTTGACAGTGTGACAGCACCACATCCAGTTGTGCATGCAGCCTCAGTGCCAGAGGTTACAGGCCACAGGGTGCACCCCTCCCTGCAGCCAAACCACTTCTAGCAGGACTGATATCCTCTAAGCTCAGGAAAACAGATGGGATCATCTTAATTAGGCAAATTTGATAACAGCAATTAAAGCTAATAAGCCCACAGTGTTAGTCCAAGTCTGTTTCCAACCCCAAAATTGAAGCATTACCCAGCAGAATAGTTGCTGTGAACTGCTGTGTTTGTGGATTTGCCCTCATACAACCAGCTAATCTGAAGTGGGAATGTTTTTACTACCCTCCACAGGTAACCTCATAAGATGGCTGTTTGCTAGCACCCAGCCTGGCTACAGACAGTGCCACTGCAAAAACAGTCATGGTATTACTAATATAAAACATTTTACTTTGTCTTTATCATCAAGTGTTGTGAAGGAAGAAACTATGCATGAAATGTTATTCCAGACTGAACACTCTGTTATCTAGTGCTAGCCTGCAATTAGTCTACAGGCTTCTATTCCACACATAGCCTCTTCAGAAGTTAAGTGAATCTTAAAACAAGTGGAAAAAAAAGTGTGAAATTATTAGTCAGGACTCGTTCCACTATCTCCAAAGGTTAGAACTATTACCAACAACTGCCATCCACACCATTATTCACATCTTAATGGTCATACTGGTTCCTGTTGCCTGACGCTCACTACAGGCTTGGTACACTCACTCTGAAAATGGCCAGACACATGACAGTGAACAATCAGGTTTATGATGTAATAAAACTAGTCAAATGGAATTCTAATTTGGGGTAGAGGGAGAGGAAAGGAAGGGAGAAAGATAAATCCATGAGATGCTTGTTTTAATACTTTGTCTTTCCACTTGGAATTAACTCTAAAGTATAAAATACTCTGCAGCAGAAAAAATGCGTACAGAAAAGATTATCACTATTTAAAATATTTTAAGATGTATAAACAAGAGCAGAGCAGAAAGGGATGACTCCTTATTCAGTTTTCCTGTTTATTTACTCTGAGCAATTAGAGCAGATTTTAATAATTTTCCATGTTGGCTGTTGGTATCTTTGACAATGCAATAAACAAGATGACATTTTGGCATGTTTGCAAAAGTGGAACTGGCACAAGAACTCCAGCAACCGGTGGTGATGTCTTCTTTTGCACTTACTTATATTAGATTTTATATTGATGCATTCACTTTTAGAGCACTAAGCAAATGAAACCCCACTTTGATTGCAGTTACCACAAGACAGCTTTTTAGATTTTGTTCGGCGACTCTGAATAGGTTTCATTGGCACAAATGCTGCTCCCACAAAAAACTCCATCATAGCTAAATAATGGCCTAACAGTTTTTCTAAACATGTTTTCCTAAAGGCTGATATAATTTTGAGGTACTTTCTCAGTCATACAAGAAACAAATGAATTGGGACCTGGAACATAGTTCTTTTTTTTCTTCTTAGCTCTAATCATTTCAGGTTTTAAAGCTTTTGAATTTCAGGCATTTGTTGTTAAATATGCAGGAAGAATTAAAGTAATTTTCTATTGACAGTGTAAAAAAATAGTTAAAGTATGTAAAGTGTTGAATATAACTTATCTCCAAAGTATGTATTAAAAAAAATTCAGGATGATGTGCAGATATTAATTGTTGAAAACTAAGCATACAGTCTTTCTTAATAGAGAACATTTTCCCAAGTGCACCTGTGTGTTAATTTGGTATTATTATTACTATTTCTGCTGCAGAGGATCTGGGAATTTCAGTCATTAGCTTGCTAAAGCAAGGATTTCTCAACTTTCCTCCTCCCCTCCGTTCTGCTGAGTACTGCCCACAGCAGTTTTGTAGCTGCCCTCCTAGTTTTGTAGCTAGGTATGCACCATTTATGAGTGGTATGCATGACAGTTTCGGAATCCCATCCCACAGAGTGTATGGGGAATAGTCAGCAACGTCTTCAAATGTTGACCTCCACAACCCTTTCACTTACTTACTGCTAATAAATATAGATACGTGTCTGTAAAACTGTTAAGTACTCTTGCCTCATCATCGTGATGTTTGTCTCACTGTGCACGTGAAGTGCTAGAAGCACTCAGAGCCACACAGCGATAGAAAAATCTCCGCGCAAATCAGTCACGGTCCACTTGAAGCACAAAGAAATAACAGTTCTGACCAGAATGCTATTTGAAATCTTAAAATGTCGTGCTAAGACTTTGTCCAATTATTCTTTAAGGGGAGAAGAGCAGACTTAGACATTACTCCAAAATATATCTATTTTTATATACATACGTATATATACCTATATACATTAACAGGATAGCCACACTAACCTACAGTAACTATTTGCTGCCAAAACGTGGAGATTTCCCCCCGCAGGCGCTGCGGGTCACCCGATGACACAGTGCCCGTGCCGAGGGAGGCACAGCCTCCCGCCAGTCTCCCCTCACCAACCCGGCCGCACCCTCAGACCCGCACTTGGAAGCCAACCCATCCAGTTGTGTTTGAGTCACTAAGCACGCAGTTACTGCTTCCTACCGTGACTAATGCTTCCCTCCACGCAGCCCACTGTTAAAGTGATTCTGTACGGCCCCGAAAACAGCCCAGGTACTTGTGAGCAAGACAGGAGATGGTCTCCAGGGCAAATCGCTGCTCCTGCTGCTATTACAGTGACTACGTGACCAGGCCCTGAACCATTTTAAGGCTTTGTCATCTTTCTACCTAAGTATTCTCAAAGTTATATACAGACGCGATTTAAAATAGGATGGACAAATGCACAAGGGCTGGATGCCGAGCCCGCCTCCTCGGCACCGCTCTGTGTTCCGGCCACCGCGACCCCGGCCCGCCGGGCTCCTCTGCAGCGAGTCAGCTCCTCAGCCCCCTTACAGACGAGACACGCGGGGCTGACCCCGACCTCCCCCGACGACACCGCAGAGGGCCCGTCCGCCGCTGTGGAGAGCGGCGACGGCGGAGCGGGTGGACCCGCAGCCGAGGGACACCGCCCTTTCCCAGCCTTTCCCAGCACTGCCGGCGCCCCCTGACCGCGGGAAACACTCCCCCCCTCCCGCTGCCGCCGGGCTAAGGCTGGGTTGGGTTGGGCTGGGCTGTGTCGTGCCGGGCCTGTCCGCACTCCCGAGGCCGCCCCACCCGAGGCCGGACCCACCTCGAGCAACCCCGCCTGACGCGGCGCCCACAGTCCCCGTGGGGAGGGGGCGGC
>VZTN01025475.1:142100-164499 GCA_013400515.1 Erpornis zantholeuca | reverse complement strand
CGGGGGGCTGGCGGCCGCCTGGGGCGCCCAGCCCTGGCCGCAGGGTCTCCCCAGGGATCGCGGGGCCGGAGCCGCCGGGGGCATTTTTTCGGAGGCGAAGGGACGGCGGCGTGAGTGAATTGAGACAAAGAGCGAGGAGGAGGAGGAGGAGGAAGAAGAGGACACTCGGGCTCGGCTACATTCCTGTGCGGAGAAAGGCGGGAGGCGGTGTTAGCCCTTTACGGACAGCTGGGTCCGGCGCTGCCCTCAGCTGCTGTCGGCGTATTTAGAGCCGGCTCTCCCGGCCGTGGGAGGAGGACGGAGAAACAACCATGTAAGTTCCGAATTGCCGGGGGTCCTGTGAGAAGATGGGGGATGCCGCAGACGCTAAGGAGATGAGGAAGACTTTCATTGTTCCTGCCATCAAACCCTTTGACCATTATGATTTTTCCCGAGCGAAAATCGCCTGTAATCTGGCCTGGCTTGTGGCCAAAGCCTTTGGGACAGGTAGGTGGCGTCTCCTTCTTCCCTTTCTTTGATGCTGGTTCCTGCTTGGTTGCTTCGGTACTGAGGACGTGCGAGCCGTTCCCTGAGGAGCTGAGAAGCGGGGGGAAGATGTGTGGGAAATGCTTTTGGTCTGTTCCCTTACCCTTAAGATCCCTTACCCCTTTTTTATTTTTCTTTTGTGGGCTTTTTTATTTTTCTTTTGTTTTTCCATAATTACACTTCGTCTTTTTGGAGTAGTCCCGCTGTTTCCATCAGCAAGTAAATTTTGTGTATTGGCCCTAATATAATTTTATTTTATTGAGTGAATCGATCTGTGTGAATGGTGTCTTATTTATTACTCGGGTCACACTTCTACGATGCGAAAAAACCCCAGCAATCTGCGTTTGTCTGTCATCTTGAAATTTTTCCTGATATTGCTTAGGAGCTGAATTGGGAGCTAGCAATAGAAATGGGTGCGTGCACTTAGTTTTGACAGGTGTGACAGTAGCCTGTAGCCATTTGAGTGGTTTAGCAATAAGAAGGGTTTCAGGAAAAAGAGCATTTAATGCCAGGTTTTGGCCTGCACAATACAGAAGGCTCTCCCTGTCTGTAAGTGTAAATGGAATCGATTTGTAATGCCTCCAAAAGGCATTAGGGCTCTGTCGTTGAAAACCTTGGACCTTGAGGAATACCAGACCTATTATTCTGTGCCTGAAATATTATTGGGCCTTGAGGAATACCAGACTTGCAGAGGTCTTCTGAGGGAAGCATTTTGAAAATTAACCAAGCTGAGGGGTTTTTGTTTGGTTTTTTGTTTAATTGTTTGTGTTTGTGGTTTTTGTTTTTTGTTTTCAGGTTTTTTGAGGGCAGGTGGGGTTGTTTGCTTGTTTGTGTTTTTTGGATTTAGTTTAGCTGTAGTTTAGTAACCATTTAATTTTCTGTGGATTAAAAATAATGGGTTTTTTTTGAAAGGTGAGGTAGATATCACCAATCACTACCTTTGCCCCTGTTTTTTGTAAAACAGCAGAAAAAGGTTCCTCCTTACGGAATTTTACACCTTTTACATTTAGGGCCAGGGTGCTGTTTTGTATTTAGCAAGGGTTAAAGGCATGTCTTTATGATGCTTCTGGGAACTCACGATATTTGATATGATGCTTCCAAAAAGCCACTTTTAAAGTGCTTGAATCTAGTGAAATTTCAGTGAGTGCATCACTTCAAAAAGAAAGAAAAGATCAAAATACTGTTTCCATATAAAGATTTGTTGATAAACTCCACTTACTTCTTTGTGAAACCTGGACAAGTAATATTTTGATGTACGGCTTTATTAGCTATGCAGATATGAGAGGTAAAATAGTAGAGAACATTCTTGGAATACTTACTTCAACATTTTCAGAGATCATTATATTTTTAGGTAGCTTGATTCTGTAGGGTCTGCTCATGGGATTCTGAGTGTATAATGCTTGTGCAATTATATAACCCAGCCTTCTAACCTGAAAACTTTTGTCTACTGGAATTTGACAGATTCTCAACCTATGGTTGAAATGTCTTGGTTTATACTGGTTGATTTTCTATTGGATGTGTAAAGCCACTTGCAGGGTACTTTTCTGCTACTTTCTATAGAAAGTGTGATCCAAAACAAATTCCTTTACTCTTTCCCTTCATTACTGGGGTTGTTCTGAGATGCTCGTGAGAAACGTGATTAGGGGGGTAATTGCTCCATCTGCTCTCTTAACACTGCAAGTAATGTATCAGTAGGAAGAGAGGTAAGCACATACATTTGTAGTGTTTCTGGTCCCAGTTCTTCCACTAGGTTAATTTAACTAGAAACTTCAAAGTAGAGTTTGTGGCTGAAGTAGGGAAAAACAGTATACAGGACTTGCATATCTGCAGTACAAATGCTTCCTTTATACTTGGAGTGAAACAGAAGAACTGACCTTCACCTTTTCCAAGAAGGAAGGAAGTTTGGGTTTGGTAAATTATTATAGTTCTTGGGAGTAGATCACAACCTCAGTCGTGTCTTCTAACTATTGCTATATACAGTTTTACGGGGGACATACAAAGGATGATTAGTGTGTTTATATACATTTTATTTCTTTTTTTATCCTTGAGTATTGAAGTTCCCTAAGTGTGCAGGGGAAGTGAAGGGTTTTTCCCTACAGTCTATGAAACAAAGTAATGCAGTTCGCTTTGAGTAATGAAAAGCATAGGTTGTTACAATCATGTATCTGTTAAAGAAATATAAATCTTTAGGTATCAAAGGAGTACATCTTTCAGTGGATGGCTTTCACAGTCTTAAAAGCGTATTTCGATACAGAGTTGTGGATACAGCTTGACTATGTGTTATGAATTTGCTCTTACAGAAAGAAGTTCCTATTTCCTTTGAAATAGGAACTGTTCATTAACATTAGTAATGACTTCTGGAGTTTCATTGATACCTTTGTCCAAAAAACCAAGAGACAAATTGTCTGTTGCTATTGTCCTTGGTGAAACTGCAAGTATAGAGTTTGGCCCAGGACAGAGCCAGGTCAAAAGAAGTTGTCTTATTAGTGAGATGTCATATGAGAGTAAGAATGTTTTAACAGTCATGTTGAAGGCATCTCGTATGAAGAATTGTTTAAGAAATGCTAACTGAAGAAGGAATTCATATTTAAGTGTTGAGGGTGTGTAGGATTTTGTGCCTTGGTGTTTTGCTGCGATACAATATATCAGTGTTAGGACATGTCAGATTAAATGTTTTGTGATAACCAAATTGTTTAAGTGACACAATTTGCAGTAACTGACAGGGGGAAAATTAACAAGTGTGAAGTATAAAAGAGGAATGTTTGACCTTAGAAATTAAATCTGCAAATGCTTCATTTCAGCCTTGTCTCCCAATGCCAGCAGTTAACCATTTCAGTATAGAAAAATTTCTTCCCAAAGAACTGGATGAACTGTATAGACACTCTAGCCTTCATCTTAAAAGTATAATGGGACTTACTTCATAGGAATTAGTTGAAAAATGACTTGATGTTGTGGTACTCTGTGCCGTTTTAATTTCTAAAGCAACAGAAGTATGTTTCATTATTTTGGAATGGGAAGTTTTTGCCCTCTCAGTCTCTTGTAGTAATAGAAAATGTGCCTGAAAAATTTGTTATCCGTCCTAAAGACAGGCTGAGCTAAATATACATCATTCCTGACAGATGTTTGTTTAGCCTGTTTTTTGAAAATCTCTAATTATAGAGATTCCACAGTAAGTCTGCTAGTCAATTTGGACCTTATTTATCTTTAGATGTTTAAACAAAATCCTGATATCTTTTGCTATATGTTAAGCCATTACTTACGCTCTTCCTGGTGCTTACTAAGGAGGTGCTTAAAGGAGTGTACCTTACCTTCTTATAACACCTCATAGAATAAAAGCAATGTCTGTTATATGGTTTAGACAAAACAGACTTTTTTTTTTAAGTCTTTTTTTTTTGTTGTTGTTCTCTGTGTCTACTGGGGGTTGGTTTGGGGTTTTTTGGTTGGTTGGTTTTTCATGTAATTTTTTCCTGTGGTTGGTTTGTATGAGCTCTGTACTTTAATCTAGATCTAATGATCCAGATAAACCATTACCATACAAGGTAAATTTGAAAAATTACTTCATCTTTCCAATCTATAATACTCTGATTTATTCAATAAAATATGATGTTTGCCATTTCTGCATCAGCCTAGAATTGTTGACTCATGCAGTCTGTGATTCACTGTAGCTCCGTATCTTTCTCTGGAGAACTGCTGCCTACTCAGTTGTTCCCATCTTGTAATTGTACTGTTGTAGGTTCCTGCTTTGCAGATATACTTACATAACTGCATCCTATTTTCAAACCACTTCTTCCACTTATCAAAATTGTCTTGAATTATAACTTTGTCCTCCAAAGTGCTTTCAATCCTTTTGTACCTAGGAATCACTTCTCTACAACCTTGTCTAGCGTGAACAAAGATATGAGTTCTTGAACCTAGAAGTACATGTTCTTCCCATTTGGTAGAGGACGTCGGAATACTCTTGGAAAATGGTTTTTCACAGAGCTTTTAATCCAATTTTTAGTTACTAAGTTAGTATCTCTGTGCACGATTCTCAGAAAATTATGGGAACAGTTTTAAAGTCAAGTTAAATCTGTTGCTGCTTTACTATCCATGCAATATATTATTCTGCTACAGTAATGCATTTCACTGGTTAGCATGAGATTTTTTTTTTGACAGTAACAAACTAAAAGCAAAATAATAGCTGCACAAGTCTGAGCAATTGTCCTAAACATGGTTGTGTTTTCTGAAGTCAAAATAAAATAGCCCATATACCTTTTCACATTAAATGTATCCTTTATAGGTGTTTGAAGCAATAGATTACAAATTGCATCATCTGCAACTAAATATTACCCAAGAAACTTAAAAATAGCTTTCTCCTGATGATTAATGTTTTCTGAATTCATGTGGCTACTTACTGCTCTTTGCACATGTTGCCAGTAGAACCATGAAGGGAGGAAATGAACAGTGTATCTAACAGAAACAAGTTGTAGCTAAATGCTCTCATCTGTTATGTTGGGTATTGCAGGCCAGAACATATTTTAATCTTTTTCTAGCAGACCTAATTTCTTCACTTTTATTCAGTCTGGCAGTAGCAAACCTTGTAGAAGAGTTTGGAGTACAAAAACAAATGTTTGAGATTCTTGAGAGAACTTTTTTTTACAGATTCCATCAGTTCTCTAAAATAGTTGCTGGCAAGTTGATACTTCAGTCCATCCTACTAAAATCAGTGCATTAGACAATTCATCTACTGAGATGTTTTACTTGGAAGGTGGGTGTATCACTCCTTTCTGTAGAACACACTTGTAACAGATTGACTGTAGATCACTGTTTTTAAAGTAAATATATAAAATTGTATGAGCTTCTGGATCCCTTAAAGGTGATCAGGAAGGTGGCAGTTGCAGGTTTGGCAGTACCTGATGGACCTCCTTTGGGGTATAAAATCTGTTCTTTCAATGACTCGGTGCCATTGAGCCTCTTTTGAGCCTTTTTGCCTTTACAGCTGTAAGTGCTTGTCTGCAAAATGTAACAGATCTGACAAAGAGACTGTAGCCAGGTGCTCACCAATTTCAGGTGATGAGATGAAATATAATTCTTCTCCCTATACCTGGTTTCTCTTCATATTTTTTGACCACCATTGCAATTACTACTGCAGATATAGTTTAACATTTTCCTCTTCACCCTATGATTTAGGGTAATATGTTGGATTACTTTAGTGACTCCATGTTTAAAGGTAGCTCTCATTCAAATTTGAAGATTATTTTTATGCTATTGATCAGGAATGTATCACTTTTTCAATATGAGATGTTATGTAATTTCCATTCTACAGCTAGCTGGTAGAGCTAATGAGAAGAACTGGATACAATTCCACTCCTGAAATTAGTAACTTTTAACTACTTGTTCTGCTAAACTGTGAGCTCTGAATGATTGTTTTGGTGATCATTCTGGAAAATGAGGATAAAAGTGAAAAACTCTCAAGAGTTTGTAAGAAGAGTGAGTTCTTCTTCCTCCCCATTCCTTTTTATTTTGTCCAATTGGGCACTACATTATTACTGGATTAAGTGGTAGTAATAAACATTTCTTCTACAGAGTTGAAATGTAGTGTTTGAAATCTATTTGCCAAATACAAGGTTTGTATAGTTCTAGCTGTTTCCTACATATTTTCTTTTATTCATTGAAAAGCAGTCTTATGCTAAGAGAACCTGTAAGCCAGGCACCAAAGAACATGTGTCCATTCACATCGATCTACTTATGGCTGGCAAAAAGTTTTCTTTGGCTTAATAAAGCCTAGTGATAGCTCAAGAAGTGTTTATCTCTAAATTTCTGAAGAGATTTTTCCATACTCCATAGGCTATTTAAATCATAACCTGTCTATAATAGTCATCAAGGTGCTAGCTAGGTGAGATAGTATTATAATTATACTATTATCTTTACATTTCTCATAACTTGCCTCTCCCAAAAATAAGTTCTGAAGGCATTTATGTTAATGAAAATTGATCCCCTTATTGCCAGGGCTAATTCTAAGTCATTATTTTGTTTATTAAAACCTGAATTAATACACAGGTTCTAGTAAATTAGATGCTAATCTTCCCATTTTAATAAGAAATGGCAGTACCAGACACATTCTGTAGGTTTGGTGAGGAGCACTTCCTGTTGTACTACTGAAGGCAGAATATTGGATGGGATAGACAATTAATGGAGCATTTCTTATGTGATTTGCAGTGTTCAAAGAACAGCTAAAGTGTGTTTAGGCTATGAAAGTAGAGTCTGTGCATGTTTTTTCCTTAAATGTTTTGTGGCTTGCTTGGTTGGTTTGTTTGTTTTTGGGTTTGGGGGGTTTTTTGTTTGGTTTGGGTTTTTTGTTGTTGTTTTTTTGTTTACTGTTTTTGAATGAGGAATCCCTTTTAAGTGCAGAACAGCTGCTGAAGCAGTGGATAATGGTCTATTTTTGTGGCATCTAGAGGCAGGAGGGCAGGATCTGTTTATTTACACTTCTGTGATGGTAAATTCAAGAATCTCCCAAGTTCAGCTTAGCAAGGTGAACAAAGTTAAGGATGATTTTACAGAAATTGTGTGTGCTATAAATTTATAGAGGTTGACCTTTCAGATACTTGTCTCTTGACAGAAGTACACATACATCCTGCTAGCCAAGAACAATGGAAGTGGCAGACTGATTCAAAAAGTAAAAATTATTTTGTAATCTCTACTCTCTCATTTTGTTTTCCACTTCCTGATTAAAAGTCTTGTTTCATGATGGTCTCTCCAAAATAAAATTGGAGATTGAAATGTCTCCCTCTTCTATTGACTGCACTACAAAATTTCATCAGAAGTTAAATAATATAGTTCTGTCTTCTCTGACCTGTTTGCAGTTCTTGGACTCTTGACTTCTGTGCAAGCTCTGCTGTCTTGTGCCCAGATTGTAAATGTGGCACCAGAGTCCTTGTTGGCAAGTGGGATTCTGAATGAGGTAACTTAACACAGTTACCTCATGGCAAAAGCATACCTTTGCTGACCTGCAGAAAACTGTCAAGTCCATTAAGAGCTGGCATCCATTCATCCAGCAGTCTGCAGTAGGAAGTGGTTAAAGGTATTTGAATTTTCATTAAATAATTCTGTATTAAATCTCAGTCTTCTACAAATAATTTTTTCTTCTTAATGTCTTTGTGCATTGACGTCAGTAACCTGTAGAGAGGAAGTTTTCTAGGCTGAGGCTTAATGTGGCCTTGTGGCTTCCAAAAGTGATGGCATCTTTTAATTGGAAAGCCCTTGGTAAAATATTTTAACTTGTTTTTATTATCCTCAGGAATTAAAAAAAACCCAAAACAAACAAACAGCATGGAGACCTTGGTGACAAAGGCTTCTAAGCCTTTGGACATTCTTCAGGCAAACATTCATAAATCTGAAATTGTTCACTCATATAAACTTGAAAAACTCAATAGTTGTGTAAAGGATTGTATTCATCTGTGTGGAAGCATGGAAACTTCACCAAAAAAAGCAATTTGTTTTTAAAGAAAGTGTAGATTTTTCATACTAATACAAGTAATTTTTTACAAAGGAGGAATTCATACTGTCTTCCAGTATGAATGAAGGAGTAATTTGTATTTATCTGAGCAGAGAGGGTTTTTTTAATAAAGCAACTTTTAAAGGTAAATTCAGTAGTGGTATGCATGAATTATTTTTAGATTGTTCCTTCCCTTTAAAATGTTCTGTTTAAACAGAAAATTAAGTTGCATTTCTATCTCACAGTGGGGAGTGTTCTGGTTTTGTCTGGGATAGAGTGAATTTTCTTCCTGGTAGCTGTTGCAGTGCCGTGTTTTGGATTCAGTGTGAGAGCACTGTTGATAACTCACTGCTGTTTCAGTTGTTGCTCAGTGATGCTTTCCTAAGTCAAGGACTTCTCAGTGCCTCGTGCCAGCGAGGAGGTGCAGGAGGAGCTGTGGGGGAGCATGGCCAGGACAGCTGAGCTGAGCTGGCCACAGGGATATTGCAAACCATGGCTGCTGTGCTCAGGATGGACTGGGGGAGTTAGCCAGGAGGGGCTGATTGCTGCTTGGGAATGGGCTCTCTCTGTTTTTCCCTTTCATTGTTACTATTGTTATAATATTTTACTTTATTTCAATTATTAAACTCTTTTTATCTCAGCCTTCAGGATTTACTTTTTTCTAACTCTCCTCCCTATCCTCCCATCCCACCAGGGAGAAGGGAGTAAAAAACAAGCAGCTGGGCCACTTAGTTGGGACTGGGGTTAAACCACAACAGGGAGTAATAATAATCCTGTATTTGCTTTAAAGCTTTGATTAAGCCCTTTAATTTTTAAATTTTTTTTCTTTTTCTCTGAGAAAAGCATCTGCAGAACTCTTGATTCCTTGATTATTTATGAAAAATTACCTGAAGATATGTTGATTACTTTCTTGAAGTTACCCTGATTGTTAAGTTTGAGTTACAGTTTTGGGCTAATGTGGTATTATTTCTTTTTTGGTTTTTTCTCTGTGTGTTGAACTTGCCCATTAGCTTTGTTTATTCTCTTTATAGTACAATATTTACAAAATTCAAAATGTCAAAATTATTTCCAAAATTAAAATCTGTGGTCCTGTTCACAATTCTAGGAAAAAAACAGGGTGATCATCTAGTTCAGTCTCCTTCTCCAGGAGTTAGAAGCCTCCAAGTTAGAAGAGTTTTCTCAGGGCCTTGTGAACAGTTTTGAAAGCCCCTGTGGATGGTTGCACAGCTCGGTCCCCAGGCAATGTGTGCCTATATTCTGGTGGTCTCTCTTGAAAAACTTCTTGCATCAGCCTGTGACCACTGCCTTTTATCCAAGTCTCTGTTTCCAAAACCTGTTGGTGCTGGAAGAGTGCAGGTAGATCCTCCACCTTCTCTCCAGCACTGCACCCCTGCACTGTATCCTGTTCTCACCTGCATTTTATGTGTTCAGCCCCCTGGACTCGGTGTCCCCAGTATAGCCCTCTAACACAATTACCGTGGATTTCAAGGTCAGGTGGTACTTTATGGCAATATGAGCAACAAGGTATTTCTTTTAACACGGGTCGTTTACCTCACAGTTAAATCTTGAAAGATTCCTCTTTGTCAGCTGGGCAAAGGGAGGGCTGGTAAAATGCACATATTGGGGATTAGTATTAAGAGTCTTCTCTGCTGAACAGAGCCTGTTTAACAATCTCTAGTCCTGACAGAATTGTTAATAAAGGCTTTTGACCTCACTGATTGTTCTGATAATCTGCTGGGAGCTGGATGTAGCCTTGAAATTCCCTGCCACAGGACTCCAGAGGCAGCACATGCCAGTTCTGGAAGGACTTCTACTCTGAGATAGTTTTCTCTGTCTCTTACCTATCTGTTTGGGGGGGTTTTGTTTAGTTTTTAAACTCTAACATGAGAACACAGTTTGAGTCTTCTATCAAGCTATTCTGATATCAAACAGTTTAATATATGTTATGAGGTGGGGGAAAGTGCCGTGTTTCTGCCTGTGCAGAGGGAACTCTTGAGGAATTTTTCCAAAGAGTTATGATCTTGTTGCACCAGAGATTCCTTGTTTGCATGCTTTCACAGGTTTTGTACATTCAGAATATGTCTGTAGCCACAGCTTCTCTTCCTTGCCCTTCATTTCTGTATTCTATTTTTCTAATACATTTCTTTTCTGGTTTTATTTTTACAAAGACCAATGAGTTTCTTTTCCAGTTTTATTTTTGTGTACACCAATGAAGTAAAAGAAATGGCATACATGTCATTTTGTCTTTTCCTGTATTTTCAGAAGCAGAACTAAGCTTTATAAATAATTCTATTTGCCTTTGCTAGTCATAATGTTGTTGTTTTTTTTTTAACTGTATTGAGTTTTTAATTACTGAATCTCAGCAGGGCATGTCATTCTTTCATGATAAATGCATTTATTGCATCTTGTCACTTTAGAATGTGCTTCAGTGATATAGAAGATGAGAATTAACAGGCATTGGGTTTGTTATTTGCTGTCTTGAGATTTCTCCTCTGGCTCAAATTTTCAGACTTGAAATCTGTCATTGTCTTCAGTGAGTCTGAACCACAGAATATGGGACTTCGTTTTGTGTGTAGCTAAGTACTCCTGCCTCAAGAGGTTGGTTTTTTTCATATGGGAATGAGGCTTTTTAGGTCTTCTAAGAAATTACGAGTGGCTTTATCTGTTCCTCCCTGTTTTCCCCCATCCTCATTTAAATTCTCATCTGCTTCAAAACACGGGTGTGTGGATTCTGGGTTAGGTTTTTATTTGGTTGGTTAGGTTGGGTTTTTGTTGTGTGGTTTTTTTAAAAGCAAACTCTGTCTGTGCATTGTGAGATATTTACAAAGAAGTGTTTTCTAATCCCCTCTAGCTTGAAGAAATAGCATAAAGATGCTTTAAGAGTTGGCATTCGGAATTGCAGAGGATAAAGTCCTGATGAGAACTGAGCTCCTGATACTGAGGTGGAGATGGATCTTTGGGGACTTCAGATATAACAAGCTTAATATTTAAATAGACGTGTGGACAAAAATGGGAAGGGAAAAGAAAGAAGGTCAGGTAGAACTGAGATAGATGAAAACAATACCTGGGAAGCAGGGATCTAGCAGCTCTGAGATCCTCAATTAGAAATCCATTTTGTTGGACTGGATGACTCTAGATGCTATAGTCAGTAGGTGAATTTGGGAAGTGTGAGAGAAGGTGGAAATATCATCTCCTGACACTGGGAGGTATTTTTGTTAGCAGTTTTATTATCATCTTGTGAAAAAGTAGGGCTGTTAGGCATTAGATTTGTGTTTTAAAGGGCAGAGTAGTTGTGCTGCTGGTATATTTTGATCTGTATTCTAAAGCAGAGCTGTCAGTTTTCTTGCCAAATTTAGGCTCAAGATTTAAGCAAATTACAAACTATACCCCTCTTTCACTTGATACTCTGAGTTAGCAAAAGAAGCAGCAATAGCTTACCCTTTCCTACCATCCTTCTGGCATTTAAAGCATGTGTTAATATTTCTTTCACTTCTTGCACTCTGTAAAGAGTATCTTCTTTCACAACTAGAAGGCAGCTGGCACCTTCCAAAACCCATCATGGAAGCACATGAACTGTAATAGAATATGTATGAGGAAGAAGATAATCTCTCATTATCTTGTGATGGCATGTTCTGGGTTTTCTCTCTCTTCTCCTGCTCCACCCTTACTGGGCTGTTTACTTCAGACCGATTCAAACCTTGTCTGTTTAGCCATTTATCCAGCTGAAGGCAAAGGGAATAGGAACTTAGAGTTGCATCACTGCTTTCCTACGCACTTATCTTTTCTTCTAGCAATTAAATAGGCTTTTTCCATTTGGACTCAGGAAAATAATCACATGCTCTTTATCCCATAAATGTTGTTGGCTTAACTAATTTTACAACAATAGAGAATGAAATTCTTCCAGCAGGAAAATGGAGCATCTTGCAGTGTGTATGCCTGAAAATCTGAAAGTTATTTTCCACTTGACTCGTGATTTAATTTAATTTGATCTAGTACTATATTTAATTAATTTATAATTATTACTTTTGTGGTAGACAATTATAAATATAGTCTGCCTGTATTGTGCTAGGTACAGTATTTGAAAAAATGGCTGGATTGTCCTGGAATTGTCCTCCTTTTTTTTTGAGTTAAAATCTCTGCATAAATTGGACAAAATCTTGCATAGCTGTCTGTGGGTGCTAAGGCAGCTCACTGAAAAAGGAGGAAAACCACAATTTTAAGGGAAGTCAGTAGCACAACAAGGCAAATAAGAACCCAGTATTTTGTCAGAAAGAAACTGATTTTTTTTCTTCTTTCTTCATTCTTCTAATTTCAGTTAAAAGCCCATATATTTATGCTTAACTGCTGGATTATCATCATTCTGAGATGCATGACCTTTGAAATACAGTATGATAATCAAAACGCCCCTTCATATATCAAAACTAGAAGGTTGCTTTTTGTCTTGAATTATTCTGTGCTGAAACATAATGTTTCAGTTCCATTTTGTTATTGTAATAGAGTCCAGGGTTTGTGTTTAAAAGGGTGTTGTTCTGCCTTTATATGTCTGACCTATATAATGTTATGCCAAAGGAAATGAGAATGTTTGGGCATGTATTTGGAGAAGCCAAGAAATTTTAATGTAATGATGCTGTGAAATCACAAGTTGATTTTCTGTTGTGGCCTTTGCAGTGTGAGACATTTTGAATTTTTCTTAAGTTTCTATTTATAGTGCAAATATTACCTTTGTATTAAATTGTTCCCAGTATTTTATAATATAATTGCTGGTAGAGACTTTGGCCTTCCCTTGATTATGCTTTTTTGAACATAATTTTGAGTTCATACATAGTTTAAAAAATCCCCTAATACTCCAACTGTCCTTTCTGAGACTGACTTGTGCTTTTTTTTATTGCGTAGAAAATGTTCCAGAAGAACTACGAGAACCATTCTACACGGACCAGTATGACCAGGAGCACATTAAACCACCTGTTGTTAACTTGCTGCTGTCTGCTGAGCTCTACTGTCGTGCTGGGAGCCTTATTCTCAAGAGTGATGCTGCAAAACCACTTCTAGGTCATGATGCTGTTATACAAGCCCTGGCACAAAAAGGCCTTTATGTCACTGACCAGGAGAAGTTGGTAACTGAACGAGATCTTCACAAAAAACCAATTCAGATGGTGAGTGTTCAGAGCTTGTGTGTTACATCTCTTCTCTCCATCTGTGTATTCCCAATACCTACAGATCTGTCTTTAAAAATGCATCATTATGTTGAAGTATTTTTGTCAAGAGTTCCATGGGATTCATTACTGGGAAGTTTGTAATTGTTTTGGTTTGTTTTTTTCTTCTCATCAGCTGTCAGTGCAGGTGTATTTCTTCTGTATGAATGCTAGAATACACATATCTTCCTACTTAGTTCAAATGTTACATTTTTAAATATAGCAGTGACAATATGATCACTTTGATTTCAGTTTTACAGTGCTGACTGTGAGTGAATATTTCTGTGTTGGAAAAGTTTGAAAATATTTTTCTTGGGCAGAAATCTTTGGTTAAAAGCTTGGAAAAAAAAAAGGTTTTGATGGCAGGCAATTTAACCTAATAGCATTGAATAGTCACCTGTTGCATATTAAATCAATGCAAAACACACAACAATGGTATTTTTTTGTGGAGACTTCTAATAATATGTCTTTCCTTATGCAACTGCTAATTAAAACATTAGTTCAACTGATGAATTATTCTATTAGTAAGCTCTTAAGTCATGGGTTTTCTTTGTTTGGGGCTGAGTTATAAAAAATTAACTGTAAAAAGGATGTCTACCTATGTTTGTTTTGCAAATGGCAGTATGATAGAATAAGATGCTAATATGTTTAAAGTGAAATATTTTAAATGCTCACTTTTTTATAATTATATTTAATATAGAGAATAAATAAAGTAAACAAAATATTTGTGGTCAGTGACCTGTAGCTGCTGCTAGAATGAAGGTGTGTGAGAATTAATACAGCTATGGTGATCTTAGAGGTCTTTTCCAATCGAAATAATTCTATGTTTCTAAAGTGATGCAAAAATTACAGGACATGCATATTGCATATTGAAAATGCAATATTTGTGGGTGGTTTAGGAGTGTTCTTAATGTTCATAGGAGTCAAAGCTTTTAACAAACAAACTTCCTGACTATTTATGTTTTTACAAAACTTCATTCTGTTCTTGCCTCTGGAGGAAAATAAGGTTACTGACTTGAATTTATGAGCCTCTGGTTTCCCCATTTGATTCTTTCAATTTGATCCCTGTCTAGAGTAGTTGTAAGAGTCATCTCTTCCCAGAGTTGTCAGTTGAAAAAAAATATGTCAATATTACCTAGTTTGGTTTGCTGATCTTTGTTCAAGTAATAAAATGCATTTCAATAGTCTTTTTTTATTTCCCCTCTACTTGTGAGGATGTTTGTGCATTTCTTTGCTGTATAGGTGTAGTCAGCAGGTGGTTAATGACACATGAGCACCATGACAGTTGACACCCCCAGGTTTCCTCTGTGCCCGGGGCACTGGTCCCCACTGCAGTACCAGATGGGTGCACTGTGGCTGTCATCAGTTCACAGGCAGCTGGGCTGGGACAAGGACAGGGAACACAACTGGCTTGGGCAGAATCGCCGCCTCATCCAAAACAACTGCTACCAAAGACAGGGCTGTGGAACTGTAGTCTCAGTACTAACATCAGCCTGAGAGTTTTACTTTGTCAAACCATGCTCTCATTCCTATGCAAGTTCCTAGCAGCTGCATTATATTTTAATTGGAAAGCCTCAACCCTTTTCCTTACTATACTATTAGTAAAGTTGGCAGGGAGCTTCAAATCTGGCTGCTGAGTATTGACAGTCTTATCCCTTGATGTCTTCCAATATCTTTTCCTATTATTCCATATGTCACAGTTTCTACAAGTCTTAGAAATTTAAATGTGTGCCCTGTTTTAGAGCATGGAATAATTTTTCTTTTTCAATTATATAGAACAGAAAGTTTTCATATGTAATTAACTCATATGTTCCTCTAGTAGACCGGTTTGTGTTAAACCCATGTAAAGCATAATTTTGAGTAATTTAATAGTATGGTTGTCTTTCCCTTTGCTAGCCTGTCTTCCCTGGGAATAGGGGAAAGATGTTGGTGTTTGTTAGAGGGTATTCCTTCTTATCTTCTTAGATGTGCTGTATTTGTCTAGATGAAAAGGGGCGAGTTATATTATAAAATGGAACTATGGGAAGAGGTTTGCATATGGGATGATTTAATCTTACACATGTATTATAATGTTTGTAGCTATGGCCAACAGACTTGAAATTCCTTGGACTGGATGTTTGTACAGTGACGCCTGTGGGGATTAATTGTTGACTTACTTCCCATGTGACTATTTAGGAAAGCAGACATTTTGGTCTTCTCTCTTTCTTAGGCTCAACTTTTCTAGGAAGCACCTTACATATTTCAGTTCTTGAAAAGTCTAGCAAATGGATGTGCTGCTTTGTGCTGGGGTCAGGATAGATGGCATTTTGCTTGTTAGTCATGACTGACTTGGCTGTGTTGGTATCTAATTTAAGAGGCTGCAAATACTGTGTGTGTATTCCTCTGTGTGTGTGCATACATAGGTGTATGTATGTATATAAATCAGTTTGCCCTGGTGCAATGGGGTAGAAAACAGGCACTTGTGAAATTAACCCATGGGAGCAAAGGCTTCTGTTAAAGCTGACTAATTCTTTTAGTCTTTCTCATGTTTGGTTTGTTCACATTTTCATTTCTGGTGAAACCAAAAGCTGGGTTATTCAGTGGCACCTCAGTTTCTGTTCTCCATGTATTGCAAGGTTTTAAAATTTTATTCTGTGTTTATTTTTGTTAATTCTGTATTTGAAAGGATCATCCTGATGTCTTTAATTTTGGTAGGGGAGCAAAATAACCAAATACCATATTATTTCTCTTCTTGTTGAAATTTATATGGTCTTGGCTCTGCTGTGTTAGACTTCAAACAGTGCAAAAATAATCTAGAGCTTGGAATTGAAAGTGTTGAACCAGGAACCAGAGTATTTTCCTCCTGGAAATTATACTTCTGTACAAAAGGAATTATCTGATATTTAAAAAGTTTGTGGAAGCTAAGTTTAAAAAAATTTGCAAAGATATGTCAGTTGGCAAGTTCCAATGCATTAAAAAAAAAAATCTGTCTTCAGCAGGCACTCCCATATGGAAATGTGAGATTTTGACCTGCTATAGAAATCAGAAATAGCTTAAGAATTCAGCATGGTTCTGATAATGATATAATAGTTTTTTAATGCTTTCAGCTTTAATATGCACAGATCACAGTTCAAGTCAAGATTAACATTATTTTTGCACACTGATTTTTTTTTTTTAATTTCATATTTCCTATGTAACCCAAACTGACTTAAATCTTCAAATGTCAGATAGGCAATTTTGATTTTTTCCTATTTTTTCTCATATAAGCATTGGATCTCTTTGTTTTGAAAACATATATATCTGTTCTTACAGGATAAGTCAGAGGAGACTTTTATACAAGTTTCTCCATTATGACAATTTTATATTAACTGAATAATCCAGGCTAAATAATTTTACAAGCATTCTGATATTTAATCAGGCTGGTCACTTGGTATTCATGTGGTCTCTTTCAATTTGCTTCAAGTGCAGGGAAGAATAAACAGATTCAGAGAGGAATTAAGAAATGCTTTCCTTCCCTCAAGTCTCTGCAATGCACTTCTACCATGTGGGGAAAGGAATGAAAAATCGGCATTTCAGTTCACTTTGCAGGGAAACTGATACTGCATAACTACCCCACTACTCCAGGAGCAGTGGACTTCTGTCCCTAATGTGACAGGGTGAAAACTATCTGAACTTCTAGCTTGAGGAGTAATAATATCAAATCTTGAATACCTGTTTAAAACCAGTGTTGTTAGGGGCTGTAGAGATACAGTAATGTTACAGATGTTTACCAAATTTATACCAGAAAAAAATATTTTCCTAAGCTTGTTATTGTATATTGATAGAACATTCTCAGCTGACTACAAAAAATAGTTATTAACTTGCAAGGCATTTTAAGATATTTCTTTAATAAAATTTAGTTTTATTAGTTAGTGAATACCCTCTGTATAAATACTATTTCCAAGAAAATATGCCATACAAATATTTTTAATATTTTCAGAGTGGAAAAGTATAAAAGCCATGCTAAGCATAATATAATCAAAAATCATAACTTTTGTTAAAAGTTGAAGTCTCAATTCAGAAAAACAGTGTTGCAAGAAAGTCAACCAGCTGAGCACTTACTTTAAACTTACCATGTGTAATTATTGTCATTCATCAAGTAAAACCTAAATCCTTCATAATATTCTCCAATTGTCAGCCAAGATGGAAGGGGAATGAGAGGCTCCTGCAAAACCCCAGCAATGAGTCCATAATAGCTGGTAGGAATAAAAATTGCTATTTTCCTAATTCCAAGACGTAATTTGTGTGTATGGGGTTTAAATATAAAAAGTAGTGTGCTGTCATCCAAGTTGTTTGTCCATTTAGCTGCAAATTACCTTCTTCCTTGGAGATGTCTGTTGTGATGAAGTCTGGCAAGAATTTCGCTGTAGCAGTTTGTGAATCTGGACTATAACTGAGGTGTAATTGGGTGTGCCTGCATTAACTAGTTAGTAGTCATCAGAAGTGCATGTTTGAGGCAAATACCTGTGTTTCTCCCAGTTACTGCTCTTGTGGTTTGCAATGTGGAAGCATCTCAGGGAGTACAAATGCAGTTTTTTCGAGCACGTAGCCTGGAAGTTCAGCTCTAGGATCACACCTATGGTAGCCCACTTGCCATGGGGTACTCATTTCCCAGGACTAGAGCAGAGCTGACTGAAGTGAATCTGCTGAGGAGGGAGCAGAGGTGAGTCCAGGGACCTTTGCACCAGTTTTGCTTTTGTGTTGTGCAGAACTAATTGCGAAGTTAATCATAGCCAGCGAAACTCCTGTGGAAGGCAGACGGACTGGGGGGTTGATAGTGCTAGGTGTGTATGTACCCACAGCCAGAACCTGGCTCTCCTTCTGGATGAGATAACAGACAATAAGTGGTTAACTCATCCTACAGTCCAGACTTTTGGTCTCCCTGGCAGACTGCAGTCACTGGAAATGACAGTGCCTTTCATCAGCCGTGTGTTTCTCCTGAAGGGCTGCAGCAACTCACCCGGTTACTTGCAGCTACATGCTACAGCCTCTGCACTTCCAGGCTGTACAGCTCCTTTAACTCTGGAAAGCAACACAACATGTCCTAAGCAGTTCACAGAACAAAGAAGTAAGATGTGGTTTCTACCCTGAAGAATATTTTTTTCTTGTTTTAGGCATGATGCAACAGGTTTCCATTCCATGCTGTTGTAAATTAGTTGTTAGATGAAGACACATAAAAAGAATTTGAAGTTACTTGACTTGAGCCCATATATACCATAATTTGTTAGTTAAAGCACCAGATTCTAACTGCCTTGTGATATATAATTGTCTTTGATAGTAGTATGTTTCACAGGAGATTAAAATAATAAGCAAATATAGTGGTGAAACAGACCCCGAGTTCAGTGAGTCTGATGTGCTGTGTAGAACTAGTCTGCTGTGGGTTTCGGCTGGGATAATGTAGTCTTTAGAGGTTCCATAGTTTTTGTTCCATTTCTAATCTAATCTCTTCACATGCATTCCTTGTGAGGTTCTCATTTGCTTGAAAACAGGGATCCAGTATTTTTGCTGGACTTACTGTGTCAATTATACCATCCCACTTCAGTCAGCACTGCACAGACACTGCTTGGCACAGTGATGTTGTACCAGGCTCTCACACATAAGGTGCCAGTTCACACTTGGGCTATGGTAACTGCTACAGCTCTCCACAGAGTTCATTCTGCACTTACCATTTTAACTTGCTACTTAATGTCCTATTAGCTTTTTTCCAAGCAATTTTTGTTGACTCATAGGCTGGGTATTTTGTTTTGCTTGCTGCTTGTATTTAATTATGTTTTTATTCTATGTAGAAAATGCTTTTTTTCTGTGTCATGTAAATAGAAGTAGTGTCTTGGGATGTTTTCTACAATATGTTTGTCTAGAATTTAGTGAGTGCAAAACATACATGTTATCAGTGTGAGTTATAGTAGGGTTTTCTGTACTTCTGCATATCCATATCAGAAATTTGTGGAAGATAACCACAAGGGCCTCTGCAACATTCTTTGGGTTTTCATGGAATGTTGTTTGCTCAACTTGTGCACCAAATGTGGCAACTAATGTGGAAGGTAGCAAAGCTCCTGACACCAAAGTTGTGTCTATAAAGAATACAGTGGAGGGATGCTTTCCAGCAACTCTGATGCTAAAAACTCTAAGGCTTTCTAGGGTTTCTCTAGCTTTAATTTTAACACTGATTTTGTTTTTTGGGTGTTTTTTGATTTTTTTTGGTGTTTTTTTGGGTTTTTTTTTTTTGGTGGTTTTTTTTTTTTTTTTTGTTTGTTTGTTTTATCCAGCATCCTTGATTTCAATACAAAAATCTATGTAGTGTTTTGGTCTTAGGGTTCCAGCACCATAGCTGGCATTTCGAACTTGTGTTACTAAGAATTCTTGCCTAGAAGGTAACTAAATCTGACTGGGTTTTTTTAACAATTCTTGTAGGGTTGATATTGGTTATGCAGCACTATTGAATAAACAATGATGCTTGAATTGCCTTGAAAGTACCTTCTTAGAACCACCATAAAATCCTTGATGGATACGGATGTATACAGAGCTAGTCTTGCATTGGCCTTTGCCAGCTGAATGTAGTAGGAAATGTTTAGAAATAACAGCACATTTTCTCATGCTTATTCTAATGTAAAATTGTGGTAACTACATTTTATCTTTTACTAAAATGAGGAGAAAATATTGCAATATGTCTTCCAACTGAGATACATGATCTATGAAATCAAACTGCTGCTTTTGGAATAATGACAGGAAGTTAAATGAACCTCAGGAGAAGGTAGTACCTTCCAAAGTCAAGTCTCATGCCTCTCAGGAGAAAATAATGCAATGCATTATTATTATCTGGTTTTTGTCTTGTTCATTTCCTTGCAAAATAGTTGGTGTTCTTCTTCCTTGAACAAACTCAAGTTTTGAATCAAAGAGCTTCTGATTGTGTTCTTCCATCTTGTGCTGCTTTTAACCTGGGTGGGAGGGAGAGGTGAAGAAGAGGGTGATGGTGGTGATTTAATTAACCCCAAAACAACCACCTGACAACAGACCAAAATCTATTCCTGAAGCACAAAAGGAAACCTGTTTAAAAGGAGGAATAAATTATGAAAGAAATACGCCATGAATTAAGTCCACAAAGAAGGCCAGATATCATGGGGAAAATGCTTTCTAAAAAGGTCAGGTAGTATTTTCATTAACCATGAAAGAATGACTGTTTTTTTAAACACAGTTTAAGAGCATTTTCTCCTGTTTCAATAGCACTGTTATGTAGTGTAGTTCAGCTTTGGCTGTTGATTTGCTGCTGTGAACTTTTTTTGTATCTTTAAATATGTGGAAAGATTTATTTAAAGAAATGTTTAGGAATGGTCTTACTTCTACTGGGTTAAGTATATTTTGGAGCACAGTAACTGAGCTATTAGGAAAAGATGTATCTGTCAATTGTTTTACAGACTACCAAGAAGGAATTTCTTCATCAGTTTGTTTGAATTACGGTAAGGAAGAGAAATATTTTTTAATACCCTTGTACTGGATAGCACAAAGCTGAAAAATCTTACATGGTTGTAGCAGGCAGTGATTTGAAGAGCAGTGCTTTCTTCCTATTATGGAAAATAGTGAGCAGCTTTTAGCAGGAGGTGTGGGTCTGTCATGTAAACATAAGGAGAGCTTCACTACCAGCTCTGTGTAGTACATACACACAGCAACAAGGGGACAAAACCACACTGACTGTTGAAGGAATACAGTTTGTACTCCCCAAAATGCAGCAGCTGCTTCGGTCTAGTACAAAAGAACATTTTGAATCTGCATTTGTTAATCTGCACACATAATCCTGGCAATCTGCCTGCCTTTATCAGCAGAGAACACACTCTGTCATCACAGTAGATGGATCATAACAAAATCTTTGTTCTTATAAACTCTATGGAATTTAGCATTATGAGATTTTCTTTTCCTGAGGTTGAATGAACAAAATATCATAAGGTCTCCATAGTATATCTATTCTTCTTGTGTGACAGTTAGGGAAATGCTGTAAATAGTAGTGTATGCCCATTGTTTATAGGACCTGGTGATGCCTTAGGTTTTAACTTTTATATTTTTCAAATCCTGTACTGCTAGTGTAACTCTGAAGTTTTCTGTAGCTTGTTCTCTATGCTAAGATAGACATAACAAAACCTCTAACTTGCTCTTCAAGAACACCCAGAAACAAGAACTGTACACCATCATCTTGGGAAGAAAGAGGCAAGCTGGGGAAATCACATCATTGGCTAAGTTCTGGTTAGTGAATTTATGTTGAGATAAAAGTGTGAAGAACTCATGACCTGCAGTCGTCCATTTTGGGATCCACCGAGGCAGGACCCTCTAGAGCCCAAAGTGTGCACCTGAAGGCCTTTCAAATAAATACCACCTTTTATCTTTTATGCTTGTCTAGTCTCTGTTTCTAGGTAGCCAGTTTAAGGCATCACTGGTAGGTTTTCTCTGAACTACTAGGTTTATATGAACTAATAAGAGATTGTATTACCTTGCAGACATATGTCTCCAAATCGGCCAAAGCAAAATCAGGTAGAATTTGTTCCATGTAAATAAAACAAGACTTCTATTAAAAGATTATCTGCTAACTTTCTGAATATTTTCAGTTATAAATTGACTATAATAGTGCTCTGTAGCAATTTAACTATCTGGTATAAATGTAAATGATGTTCAGTTTTCCCACATGTATCAGAAAGTCATGAGGTAGGCTATCTCCCAGTATATTTCTTTGCCTTCCCAAGCCATGAATCTAAGACCAGTGCAAGAATTAGTAAAGTGTATGTCAGAAAGAAATCCTGCAGCTTAATGATTTTAGAATAATGGATAAAGTTATATTTAGCACAATTTATATAATCATCTAGCAGTAGCCAGAGATCCAAATCAGTCAGCTGTCAAGGCTGATGACATCCCTCTAAAGCTGAAATGGCAAGAGCTTTTATAAGATCTAAGTTGGGTGTTTGGCATACAATTTAGAAGACACCACAGTCAGTATTTATGACATAAGTATATACAATGTGAAGTCTGTATTGAAATTGTTTTAACTGTTTGGTTTGATAAAGAAGTGGCAGGTAAAAAATATTCTGGCCTTTAAAAGAAGAAAATTACAAGAAAAGCAAAGAGAATATGTAGATATTGGGTAAGCATGTAATGGGTCATCAGATTAATTTTACACAATGGAATTAATAAATATATTTATTTATTT
>VZTN01025475.1:116760-142073 GCA_013400515.1 Erpornis zantholeuca | reverse complement strand
GTATGTAATATGAAATATGTAATATGTAAGATTACATATTAGTATGTAATATGAAATCTTAATATATAGGGACATGTTTCTTAAATGTGAAACTGATGTATCTGTTATATTATTAAAGGATACTCATATATTGAAGGAAATTGCAGTAAGTGGTATTTAGGCAACAAACCACTGCAGTAGGTGCCAATTAAGTGCTATTGAAAGATAGATGACATTCTCTCCCTGTTTGTCAACAACATTTGTTCAAAGGTGTAGTTACAGAAGTTGTACCACCTCACCCTCTTTTTACTGATGCTGGCCTGCTGACCTGCAAATTATAAATTAATTCCTGGGGTTCTGGGGTTCTTTATTTTACCGTATCAGCTGTAAGAAGAACCCTAGCATCAGAAAGAAATTTAAGGATAGGAGACTTTCTAAAATCTATTCTGTAGAGTCAACTCCTTGATCGCCTGTGTCTGTGTGAACATGAGCAGTTTATTCCTTTCCTTTTTGCAGCAGCTCTTTTATGTGTGGGCAGGTAACATCTCTCAGGCACTTTGTTTCCCAAACCTTTTCTTCATTCCAAATGCCCTCCATTTGGTGGCTGTCTTTCTCAACAGGCTGTGCTGGAAACTGGACCCAGGATTCCAACTGACCTTGTCAAGGCTTGTAGGGCACTTGTGGTGTGTTTTTTTGTGAGCTAGAGCCTGCAGGTGACACATGTGTGTGTCAGCTGCCTCTCCTGCAGTGACATTCATTGCCTGTTCCCTTCAGGTGGTGACAATCTCTAACCTCAGATGGTGCGTGCTGACCAGCAATTTACTGATGTGTTTTCTACTCTGGTGCAAAAGGTTAATACAGACTTTTTTCTGGCTCTCTTCTCCATCATATTAAGATTGATTTGGAACTGATTATACCATATGTTGCTGAAATATGCTTTGGTGGAAAATACCCTGCACTTGATTTCCCTTCTTAAGGGCATTCTGTGAGTTAATAAACATTTGTAAAAGCTTCCCGGTCTATTACACAGAAAGAATTGTGTAAATCCCACTGGTATGTTTCTGGGGCATTGTTTTGCCAAGACAGCCAATTCACTTCGAGGCATGGACTGAAAAAAAGGGTAGAGTGAATTATAGGACCATGCCAGGTTGCATCCTAATATATAAAAGAGAAACAATGAAATGGACAGTGGCGATAGAAAGAAATTTTAGTTCACAATTACGCATGTTTTACTTTTTTGTTTCTTTTCCTTACCTCTCCTCTTAACTTCCTTGCTCCCGAAAGCAAACCCAAACCATCTAATGATAGTTAGAAGATCACTGTAAAGACAGCTGTGTGTATGTGAGGTTAAAAAAGATAATAATGTTGTGACTGCCCATAGAAAGATTGTAAATTAATATAGTTCAGTATATCACTTTGTCAGGGAACTCTGAACTTGTGTTGCTTAATTCTTTGTGGTAAGATGTATCTTACAGGTAGATACCTGCAAAGGATCCACTTAGTCTAACTCTGTCTTTTAGCTTTTCTTCAGCAACAGAAAGAAATACAAAGAACACTTAACTTACGGGGTTGGGAAGTAAAATAGCATGGTAATACTGAAGTTGATCAAGAAATATGTATACATGCTACCAAAGAACTGCTAGAGAGAAGCAAATCTTGATTCTAAAAGTGTGATTCATGTGTATGAAAATTATTATTTTTTCAGGTCAAACCTTTGGGTGAAAAAAACCCCAGTCCTCCTAAAGTACTATTTACTTTCAACAACAAAAATACTCATATGCCTCTAAGCACTGAGGGATAATTTATCTGGTTTTCCCAGAACGGAGGGAAGCTGAGAACTTATGTAACAGGCTACATGTACCTTGTATTATTGGCTTGTAGTGCTTATGGGGGAAGGAGAAGGATAGTCCAGCCTTTCTTGTTCTAACACAGTTATGCTCTTACCATATCTGTGGCTGTTGTGGCCTTTTCTTACACAACTTTAAACTTTCCTTTACTAGAGAAGGCAGTACCTTTCTGATTATTATAACTTGCTTTTTCCAGCTAAGGTGGGACCTTCCATTTCTGTGTGACATTTTATTCTCTTCTTACTGTACCTAATTTAGAGGGAGAACTGATTACTCCTATAATTCATCACCTTCCCACAGATTTTTCCTCCTCTTTAAACCTGATCAGTGATGAATTTTCCTTCCAGGCCACTGGTAAAAATAGTAAGAGATGGTGAGCTGATAACTCATTCATGTGGTGTTTCTTGAAAAATTCACCAATTCATTGCTGATTCCATGCTCAGGGCTGCACTATAAATCAGCTTAATGTATCCAGCATTAAGAAGTCTCTTTAATCAGAATGCATAAATATCAAGTTACATGCCTTACACTCATAGTAAGTCTTGCACTTATAAATATAAGTGAATTTAGAAAGTGGCATATGTTTTGTTAGTTCATGTTTAAATCGGCATGTGTTCATTTTTCATCTATAAATCAAGCTGCTTGTTGACTCTGAAATTATTTTATATGAGATCAGAAGAAGGATTTGGGGCATTAAAATTATTTGTATTGTCTGTTGACTCTAAAAAAAAATCCACTGTTTCATGTCTTCTAATCTTTTGGAATGTCCCCAGTGTTTGCAGACTTATTGGAAGAATAGCTCAATGTGTACAGATTACTCCTCTTTAAATCCTTTTGTAGTTTTAAAAACATAGTATTTTTTTCTTTCCCTGTTTGCTCCAGACTGAGATGAAAATTTAGGTTAAGCATGAAATTGGCAGACTTGCAGATAATCCAAAGACTATCAAAAATTAATATATTTTCTAGAAGACTGAATTAGAACTCCCTTTAAGAAAAGAGAAATGCATTACTAGTGTCAACTTGCAGATTAGTATGTTAACTCCTAACAGAACTGAGCTATGTCTCTGTAGGCCAGTATTTCCCACCCTTAAACATAACGACTGTCCTCAGTCATCAGAGAAATGAGCCACAAGCTGGCTTTTTAAGGCTGAAACCTTGGACAGCAGCACAAAAGCCTGTCAGCACTTAGGTGGTTTTAAAAGGTGCTGTGTTTAATGGGTAGAACTGCACGTCTCTCCTAATACTTACATCACTCTTTCCCTGTATGAAAAAGCTCTTGGTTCATGTTTGCTTTTAGGTAATGTGCATCTTAGCTACCATCTTGATGAGTAAATTAAGGATAAGGTCATGCAAGACTGCTTTCATATTATTCTAAAATATATTCTATTTTCACCATATTGTCACTTTTTTTGTCTTATCCAAATCGTAGTCTTCTACATAGTAGGTTGTGGTTTTTTCCTGGTGGTTATTTTATCTGGAAAAATATCTACCATTCTTCCAGTACAACCACTGACTAAATTTTCCTTTACGTTTTCCTGAAGGCATACACTGCTGGTTTTTCATTCTTTGCATTGCTTCTGTACCTTTCCCAAATGTTGTTTGAAAAGAATTTAAAATATGATCTGAATTTTCAAGTTTAATCCTAGTCAATGACATTTTGATTTTGTCTTTTGTTCTGCTTAGGGATGGCCATATCTCTGTTCTGCTGGTTATTTATTTTACAAATTCTTTCTTGTACAAGTTCTTACAAGCATATTGGAGATAGCTGCTGGACTAGAGGAGAGTGAGCCAAATCCACTTCTTTGCCAGAGGGAGACCAAAGTGCAGAGCAAATAGCTGTGGACTCTGATGAGCTTCCTTCCTGAGCCAGCACATACTGAGAATTGTTCAAGAAGGCCTTCAGGATGTAGGTCTGAGAAAAAATGTGAGAGATTAGAGGGCTTAGGAGGGGAACTGAGTCTTTCAGGGGACTTAGAGTGATGGCTGGGTGAGAGAAGAATTGAAGTTTCTCCAGAGACTGGAGCTCACAGTTCATCAATTCACAAAGCTTCACTGATATAGAGCAACTTAACTTCTTCCCACTTTGCACCTTTTTGTTACTAAAAGATAATCACAGCCAAATGCTTGGAGGTGTTTCCCCAAAGTGCTTCAGTTTTTCTATCAAAAGGGCATCATCAATCTGTGACAATCCCAATAAAGCAGACTTCCAGATCTGTGTGTAGGCATGATGTGATAAAGCCTTATTGCTGGGAATATCTTCTTCCAGAATGGTGATAATTTTTTTTCTCCCACAGTATAACTCCCACCACTCCTCCCTCTGCTACTTGCAACAGCATCAGTATACATGGTGCTTTACAGATTAAAATAATACACTGTTAATTTGTTGGCAACTAGACATGCCATTATCTCTTACTTTATTGTCATAATTTCTGGGGGCAAAATAATGGATTGATGTTAAAAGAGGAAAATACTGAAGAAAAGTATGGGTATAATAACTGAACATTTAAAATAATATTGTTTAACTTCTGTACTTGCTGCTGTGAAAAAGCATGTTACAGTAGGCTTATATTTACAGAAACTCTTTTTGCAGTCTTTTACATATTTCAGATGCCTTTTTAGAAGATGCAACTAATTGCGTTTGCATAAGCAGTTTGAAGATGATTATATATTGAGAACTTAATGAGGTTTTGAGGTGAAATTGGAATGCTTGGTAGGTCACTTGTTTCTCCCTGTTGTGAATGTCAGTGTGCAGTACATAGTGCTTAAGGTAGGGCTGCTTACTATTTCAGTGAAATGTTTATTAAATTAATCAAATGCAGAATAAAATTTGGAGGCTGAGTGAGAAGGCTATAAAATCAGGTCTCTATATGTATCTATTAATTATTTATTTATTTGGATGAATTGTCTTTATCTCACCAAGCAGCATGTTTTATCATAATTTTATAGCATTATATCTGCAAATATGAATGCATTCAGTACTAGATAGTACATTCTTTATCAGTAATTAGAAGAGAATTTAAATAGTTTCATCCAGTGTCTTGTTGAAATACCAGGGTGTAAGTTTTCATGTTGGATCAGGGCAACAGAGGAACGAAAAGATCATAATATATACATAAAATATAAAGAGCTAAACAGGATTTGTTAAGCAAATGTGTGGTAATGGTTGATTGTTCTGTAAAACTGATCTGTTTAAAAAACCCAATTTTTTAATACCAATATTAGTAAATGTAGAAACGAAATGGAGGATATCATTTATATATTTAACTGTGCATCAAAAAAAAGTTTAAAAAATTAGTGGCAGTGCCAAATACTGGAAAGCTGGGAAATTTTCATTTGCAGTCTTGGAACTCTGGCAAAAGCTTGACATTAATCTCTAAATGTGACAACCTGTCTCATTCATATCTCACAGGGATAATGCTGTTTGAATGACTGATTCATTCTCATTAAGGCTGTTGTAAACATCATTTGCTATGTGTATTCAAAGCTACTCTGACTTCTCACTCCTATAGATATATTGGTGTGTAAATGTGTGTATGTAAACAAACGCCAGAATTACGGAGCCAAATCTACAAGTGAGGAAATAACTCTTTACATTCTTAATGTCTTGAGATGAAGACAGCATTCAAAATAACTTTTATAGTCAGTCATTGATAAAGCTCAAATTGCCAAAAGAATTAGTAGTTTATGTAAAGAGAATCCCAGTGTAGTCAGTTAGGAATTAATTCAGAAGTCATTGTAAAGGTCATGTTAATCAGTGATAGAAGCATTTTAAGGAGTATCCAAGTAAAAGGTTTGAAGAACCATTATTACCATGCCTTTTCTTTATTTTGAACCATTTCATAGTTGTAGTTTTCTGGTAGATCAGTGTGGTCCAGTTGGCTGCCAGGCAGCCTGGAGCCATTGTGCTGTGGCTCTGGAATGGGTGCCTGAACAGCCAGCTCGCTCCCAAGGACTTCCTGCTCCAGCTGTCCCTCCTGTCCATGGCCCAGTCTGCTGCTCATGCCTGCCTGAAGGATGGAGCTGGGAGCACATTTCCTGCTGTGTGACCACACATCCTGGGATGGCACAAGGAAGTTGCAGGCTATAATGAAAGGAAAGGCATCAGGGATGTTCATGTTCCTCTTGTCTGTAGTAGCTGCTCTGGTTGAGCCTCTCTGTGCTTGTTCTTTGGACATGCAAAACTGATTTTGTTTTGTCTTGGTTTTTCTGCAGTATGGGCAACTTGTATTAAACATTTACTCTGGTTTTGATTTGATAATACATTTTGAACTACCCAAATGATGTAGCAAGGGTTACACCATACACTCTTTGATGGCTAGTATTTGTTTTGCATCCAAGTGCAAAGAGGATGAATGGGAAGAGTTCCAGACACAAGAGCAAGCATGTGTACTAATGTGAATGTTCCTATCAGTTTATCCTAACAGTTTTTAAATTTTTCCTTTGCAGCAATATGAACATAGAAAACTGTCTTTCTGAAATGAAATTTTATTTAAAGTGAGGATTACAGGTGCATGTGATTGTTCTCCATCAATAATTATAAGATTGTGAAACAGTTCTTCACTCGTGAGATAGCTCAGGTCTGTACCTGCACCTTTTATCTGTCGTGGGATAATAAAATAATGCATTAAATCAATATATCCACTGTAGCTGCATTATATACACAAAGTACACATTATTTACTGGAAGCTCAAATACCACAAAGCCCTCTGTTCAGGGGGAAACCATGTGTGCATTGTCTGGTAGGCTTGGCATTTCTCTAGCCTGGGTTCATTCTTGGGCCTCTGTAGTATCTCTTGCCTTGCTTGATGTGTGCCCATATGTGTCCAACACAGAACTTGAAATGAACATGATAATTTAAGACATAAGTAATATGTCTTAAAATAGCAATTGTTTTGTGTCTAAGGATGAATAATTAACATTTCTAAGCAAATCCTAAATTATCTAAACTATGTTATAAATCACATTTCAAACTATTGACAAGCTTTCATGTTTAATATAAAGTTCTGCACAGTCTTTTATATCTATAATGTGTACTGCAGGACTTTTCTTTGGCAAAATTGCTTACTGATTTGGATTTATCATGTGTCCAGATGATCAGGTAGATGCTGAAATATATCCTGCCTGTTACCTGTGATATTTCTTCTTCAGTGAGAGCTGTATGCCAGCTTTTCTAAGAGTGTCCATTCCATCTTGTTCTATCACAGTATTGATTTTTTTCTTTTTCAAATACTACAGATTGACTTGCCTATGCAGACAGCCAGCTTTTTATGTTTGATAAAATTTTCCTTTGGGTATTTTAGGTAACATAAGTTACAGATACTGCCTGCAATTCTGAAATAACACAGTTGAAGCCAATGATTTTGAATTGATTGCTGAAACGTCCCATAATGTGTCTCACATGTAGTTCAGCCAAGTTTCTCAGTAATCGTCCTTTCCCATTTACGGATTATGGGATTTCAGAGTTTGGATGCTTGAAAAGAAAGAACAGATGTCAGGCAATTTCTAATTTTAATGAGAAGGAGGTTTGGAAAAAAACCAAACAAACCACAGACATGAAACACAAAGCAAAATAAGGCATTCAGAAATTAAGAAAAAAATGGAAAACAACAATTTCTACTTTTCTTTGCTTTACTTAGTCCAATCAGAAAAAGCATCAATTAAGTCCTTGCAGCAGTACCTCTCCAGGGATTTTGGCCTGGCCTTATGTCATTCTTCAATGCTTACACCAGCTTCTTTTCTACCTCATTCAAAAAAAAGCCCTGTTTTCAGTTCCTCCAAATGTTCCAACAACCAAACCTCCTAGCAAAGACTTTTGTTTTGTGGTTTTATGCTTTTGACCAATGAAACAATGTTAAGAATTGCTGGAACTGCCTGACTCTTGCACAGGGCCTGCACTGATCCTTGCACGGCACTGCGTGGTACTGCTGATGGGACTTCATGTTTATAGCTGGTGGTCTCTGAATCCATTGCTTAAGGACAGCTATAAAATACTTTCCAGCTCCTTCCCTCCATTTGTCTTCCCTCTTCCTTCCAATTAACAAGGTGATTTCATAGTTGAGGCTCATGGATGGGGGTCACTGCTTTTGCCAACGGAAAGATTTCATCATGTGAAGAGCTTGTGTAGTTTCTGGACAGCATGCACTGACATATCTCGTGCTTGTAGCTCCAAGTTTCTAATTATACTATTGGTGTTTATTGGTATTCTTGGAAGCAAAGAAAATACTCGCAATCTAGTTATTGCCATCTTAAGTAATTATTTTGAAAATGAAAGGATAGGAGTTACCAGTTTTCCCATTTCTGCCTTGTGATTTTCTCTTCAGCTGGTTTCTCTGTTCTGTTTCATTTATCACCATGCTCTCTAACTCAGCTTGCCTTAGTTGGAAAGAAAAGGAGGAGGGATATTTTGCCTAAGAAAATGGTTGTTTACTACAATGTGAATAGGTTACTGCTGTGGCTGACTTCACTGTTTCAAGAGCTACTAATTATGCAACACCTCCTGGAATAATAACATTATAAACCAGGAATGCATGAGGAATGAGAACACGATCGTGTGGTTTATTGTTTTAATCTTTAAAAATACTTAGGAACTGGCAGTTATTTCATTACCAAAGAGAGGTGGATGAAGGAGACTTTCATGCCCTGAAAAGGGTTGGTTTACAAACAGATACTTGTGAAGGATGAGAATGGGCACTATTTTACATTGCTCACCAGTTAACTAAGAAGAGCCAGCAGTTCACAGTGATCTGCTGCTCTATCTTAATTCTTTGGGTAGAGCATTTTAGTATTTTCTGTGTATAGGCTGCAAGCTAATTACCCATTTCATTTTTCAAAAGAAAGTTTTGTTGAAGAAATTGTGCCTCCTGAATATGGTATCATATAGATAACTACTTTTCATATCTTTACCAAAGTAACTTTCAAGAAAAGCTTTAGTTACTATGTCATTGACCTTCCCATTTTTGTGGAATGCTGATAGAAAGGCAATCCACTGCCTTATTAGTATGCTGCTTGAATTCCAGATTTTTTTTTTTAAAGTAGAGCGATTGTTGGCAACTGCAGTCCTTCTTGTAGGTATCCTGTCCTCAGCACAACTCTCCTGGGTACCAATCTGCTCCTGTTGGTCTGCAGCAGTTCCTGACGCAGACAGAGGCTGGGTATGACCCTGTGCTTAGCAGAAGCTTATGGTGATGGGGACTACTGCCAGATGTCCTGCAAAAATCTGCAGCAGTGGATGAAGTGGACATCCTCGGGTCTGAGTAATCTATTAAAAAGGATTATTGGTACAGCCCGATCTCTATGAGGGCACGCAGATTGCTCTTTCTAAAGAATAAAGTGTATTCCTTAGTACAGTTGATTTGAACAATGAAAAAACAGATCTTAAAGTTTACAGTTAAGTAAGTGTTTTACACCTGTGTGTGCATATGTATGAGTCTGTCCCTGAAGAACCTGTACTTTGCTTCAGATGTTCAAGATCTCTCCTAGAGTTTGGTGTTTAGTCCAGATTAACCAAAGAAGTGGAAAGGCTTTTGAATCTGTTTATTGAAATAACCATAAAACACCTTTCCCACTTCTGCTGTAATATCACTGTGGGCCACATCCTTGTTTAGCAGCCACTCTTGTGGCTGGCCTGTCCTAATCCTTTAATAAGTAGATGAAAAAATGTTGGTCAGCTGTCTGATTTAGTAATGCTATTAGTCAGCAGCTTGTCACTTGCAAGGTTTTACTACATTAACAGCATAGAGAAACAGATTTCTTGTGATTGGTATAATTTTGTGTGTCTGTTTTAATTATCTAACACTCCTGATAGAGTTCATTTAAAGTAGGAGACCAGGAAATTTCTTTTGACCTTGGCTGCTATTTTAGCAGAAAATTTTTGTCCAGGTCAATTTCCCTCTCATGTCTTACTGTGCTGTGTTATGGTCTATAAATGTGGTATTCCTAAAAACCTTTAAAGAAAAGGTCAAATAACTCCTATTCTTAATGTAATTGCCATTACAGTAATGAGTGTGATGACCTTATTTCTCTGCCCTTGCATGGTTAATAAAGAAGCAGCAAGGAAGTTACCAGGAGCCTGTTCATATGCAAATGCAGGAAGATTTCACATTAAGTTTTCATATAAAAATATGAGCTAGTTTTCCTCCTTTTGAAGATAGCATGTTGAAATGACCATACATATCTTGATTTTAAGCCAATATTTTGCTAGATCAACAAAGAAAGCTAAGCCTAACAAAGGTTCTCATGTTTCTTTAAAAAAAAATATTTTTGAGCATCAGCAATTTAACAAAAACCACAGAAGCTTTTTGCAGGTTCTTCAGCAGCAATTTTGTAAAAATATGATGATATTTGACATGTGCCAGAATGAAGTTGTCCCTAGGTCTTGGGTGCTTACATGTCAGAGGCATTAGCTTCAATACTACATTTTTTTGCTTTATCTAAGGTGCTAAATGATACATGTTTCCTCCATACATGATAAAAATATGAATTTGGACCAAGAAGGATGGTAACTCTCAAAAACAAATATGTTTTTTGCAACAAAACACCCCAAATATCTTGTTTATGACTAAAAGTTGTTCTTAAAATGCCTTCCCAGATAATTTAAGTCTGTATTTCCAGTTTTGTGTTTTGGCAAGTGTCTCGCACAAGTTCCAGTTGGGAGGCACATTTCCTGAGGAAACTGAGTAGAATGTAGGAGTTAAAAACATACCCTGGAAGGCCAGTCCTAGAACTGTATGCAATTCAGCTGGAGATTTCCATTCATAATTTGGCCCTACTTTGATCCTCTTTTAGTGTGAGAAATGAGGGAAAGAACCACAGATAACTTCATCTCCTCTCTTAAAGTATTGTTCAGTGTTTACCTTTTGAACAATTCTACCATTCATCACTGCAATCAAAGCATCATTAGTACTATATGCAGAAAAGCTCATTACTACCATTCAGTTAATCAGAAACCAAGGCCACTGGCAGTAGATGTGTTAAATGTTGAGAATTATGTGAAATACCATGCTATTTATTAGGTCAGATGTTTTTTAGTAAAATATTATTGTAGTAGCAAGTTGGTTGCATGCCTTGTATCAAATGGGTATTTTACATTCATTCAAGTCTTTAAACCTTCTAAGGATTGTGAGATAAAGGGTGAGAGTAACTAACTAGTTTGATCAAAAAAAAATGCAAAACTGAAATGCAGATAAGTGAGAAAGCACGTGATATCAGTTACCTGAGCTAAAAAAGCTGCCATTGAGAAGTGGCTGTCACTATTTAACTGTCGCACAGATGAAGCAGAAGTCTGTGTTGTTGAGTTTCAGAAGCAGTCTGCTCTGATCCCAGACTGAGCCGTGGCTCGGGGGGGCTTTGTCAGTGGTGCTTGCAGCATGCTGAGGCACAGTGCCCTGTGCTTCGTGCACTGGAGAAGGCATCCCTCTGTTTCCTTTTCCAGTCTCATCTCCATGAATTCATACCTCAGCCCTACATATATATTTTATTTTGGGATCTCTGCCTCTTTTTCTCTTTGCCCGACTTCCCCTCTTAAGTACTTCTGTCACATCACCCAACCCTGAACTCCTCACCCCAAATTCTGTAGAAATCTGGTTTGTCTTGCTGCTGCTCCTGCTTCTCCATGAGGAAGTGTTAGTTCTGCAGCACTCCTAAGGCTGGCTTCCTTCAGCAGATGTTCTGAGACAAATGTGCTTTGATGCTTCCTGGTGATAAGCACTCTGCAGGTGCTTACCTGAGCTGCCAGAGGAGTTAAACCAGTGCTTTTAATGGCATTCCTATGCTGGTATGAGTGAGTGAGGAAGAGGGAACTACTTTTTTTTTGATCTATGGATAAGACAAAGCCTTGTTTTTCTTTTTTGTACTCCTCTATTCTTCAAAGAGTAATTGAGCTTGCTGTGAAAAAAAAGAAATTCAGATTATATTTAGTACAATTATTGCTTGTTCTTGGTTTGAATGACCAGCACAAGGGCAAGGAGATAATGCTCGTAAGTCATTTTTGTAAGAGACTTTTGGGGTTGTTTTATCTGGACAGGATTGGACAGTATATTCTAGGAAAATTCTGAATTATCTTCAAAAATGAAGTCCTCTGGAAGGCTTGAGGCTCTGGCTATTTACTTGTTGAAATGTGTATAACTGTCTTATCAGTTATCCTGTGTTACTATCTTGGTTTAGTTTAAACTATCTAACTTACCAGTATTTATCTTTAAAACTTGGAGTACTTAGCATAAAGATAGTGAAGTGCCTTTGTGGTTTTTAATGTTAGGTACTTGATTCTTTCAGTAAATAAGATATAGGAAACTTGCTTAACTATATTGTTAAGTATATTTTAAAAATTCAAAGAAGATCATGTGAAACCATAAAATAAGTCAAAATTCAAATAACATGATGATCACCATTTGCTGGTTCTTGATTCCAGTGTGTGTTGTGCAGGTATTTTGTTTCACTATGTCTTTGGAGTAAGTCAAGGTCTCACATGGTTATGTCATCCAGAAAGAGTCTGGGAATCTCTTTTAGGTATTTAGTTAGGATTGAGTTAGTAGAAAAAACTATGAAGTTCCCTAACATGCATAATGAGGAAATCCTAGGTTGAACTTACAAGTGTTATCAAAATGGTTAACACAGCCAATATCTGTACCTAAGAAGTCCTTTATATAGGAGTGAATTATGTTTCATGTGGCAGATGTGTATAGTCAGCCCAACAATGATATTTTAATATATATATTCATATAATAGATTACCAAATTAAAAAAGTTAACCAAACAGAGAAGGTTATAAAAATACTGAAAGCAAAACCCATTCCTCTGTGTTGCAGAACGTGTCTCGAGGTGCTTAGCATGACTCAGTAATGCCTGGTTTTGCTGAGTAAGCATCTTATCAGAGTCGAGCCCTTGTTCTTCATGACAATGCAGCAAGGAGGTAATTCAGCATGATCATCCCATTGCAGGACAAGACTAACTAGACAGCTGGGGTTATTTTAGGATTGTGCTAACCATAAGTACTGTGTGAGGCTAGTGAAGAATTGCATCCAAAAATCATCAAACAGAATGGAACTGGCTGCTTCAGACTGCTCTGTTTTGTTGATTGAAATATTTTAGAACTTGTTTCCTTTGTAGTATCAAAATTGTCTTTATTTTCTGTAAAAATGATAGTGAAATGAAGCAATTGCTTTGAAATTTGTAATAACACCTATTGGTTCTGCTCGTGAATTCTTCCTCACCCCCTGCAGTATTCAAGCCTTGGCCTATACTTTCCCTGAGCAGGAATTCTGCAGTTTTCCACTCTTAGGTGTGACTTGGAGTTTAGATGATATCTCATCGTGCAAGCAGATTCATTTGAGATTTGGCTTATCTGGGGGAGAGTCTCTGGGAAAGGAGCCTGGAGGTTTAAGGTAGCGAGCCTCCTCCAGCCGTTGTTCACAGGATGTGCAAGGAAGGTGGATGTGTAGATGTGGGTTAGCATGGTACAGAAGGAGATGCTCACAGTGCTCTTGGCACATGTTACTCACCTGCTATTACTCTTTTTCTTTTACCATCGATATGAACAACTCTTGTTTTACCCATGTTTTATCTTAAAGTATGTGTCCTATACTGACTATTTCAAATATATCCTCAAATTCTCAAATACTCAAGCAGAGTAATTTTCATCAGGCCCTTGCAATTACTGTTTTTTTAACTTGAGTGTGAAAAGTACCTGGATCCAAAGCTCTGTCTTCCGAAAGCAGTTGGTTACATGCTAACTACTGATGCAAGGGGGTTATAAAAATGTATGTCCCCCAGCTAAATGTAGAGAGCTGATCTCATCTATTCTTTGCTCAAGTGCCGGATCTAGTTGAGGCAAAATCTTTAGCGAATTTAGCTAAAAATGTATGTATTTGTAGTGCAATATGTATTTCTGTTTACAAAAGCCAATCTGTCAAAGATCAAATCTCTTCTCCGAAGCATAGTGAGTTTAGGGGACTTTTATTAAAAGAAGAATCTCCAGGAAGGAGTGGTGAATTATTTATTTATTTATTTATTGCATGAGGGTAACAATTATATCCTCTGTTTTCTTTCTTCCCCTTTCTTCAAGTGCTGTAGTGGGAAATGGGTTTGTCTATGTTTTTCCTAAAGAGGGAGTTGAGAACTCTTGACCTGAATATCATTTAATGGAATATAATATCCTTAGTAGTAGGTAACTATATAGGAGCTGTCTGTAATTTGTGATATTTATCTGTAAGTATCTGTGTGTACAGTATCATATGCACCTTTTGCTAGTACACTTTTTAATGAAGTTGTTTTCAGCTCTTAAGGGAGGTGAAGAAAGCTCTGTAATCAAATGTTAGCCAGACAGGCAAGCATTAGCAGCTGTGCTCAGAATGATTTTTCTTCTGCAGTCCAGTAAGCTTCTTATTGAACTATTCAGCAGTAGAATGAAAAACTGTGGAACCTACATTATAGGGCAGAAACTAACCAGTAATTACATGAGATTGTTAAGATTAGTAAGTTAAAACTCTTGTGTTCTGTGCAGGCTGTAACTGGGAAGACAAAACCACATTTGTTTCTTAGAAAATAAAATACCTCTAAGAATCCAGCATTTTGTATTTTTTAATATATTGTGTTCTATTTAAGACTTTATTACTTTGCACCATTATAGTGAAGCAATCAAAAAAAAAAGGTTTTTTGAATTGGCTTAAACCAACTCTACATAACATTTACGTGAAAAGTGTATTATTTCCTGTGTTATTCACTGCTGCTGTGTTGGTCTTGACTTTTTAAAAAGATATTTCCCTAATGGTTTTGTATAATTTAGTGTTACCATTTGGGGTTTTTAAAATTATTTCTCTAAATTTATTTGTCCTTTTTGGAATCGTACATCTTTATTTATGCCTTGCTGCAATCCTGGATGTGGGAGGTATGTGACAACATGGAATCCTGCCTGGGTTTTTTAGGCTGTGTATCAGAATGCTGCCACCTCAGAGGAAATACCAACATTTAATGTACTGTCTTCATCCCCGTCCTCAGCAGCTCCTGGGGACTTCCTTTAGGCATTGTGTTCTTCTTTCTGGAGAAAGAAGACATTGCTCAGAGGCTGATGGCAGTTTCTGCCCAGCTCAGAGTGGTTTCTGTTTCTCCCTCAGATAGGAAATGTTGCTTCCTTGCACAATTCACTCATAACTGTGGATCTGACCAGTAAAAGTGAACTCTCCCTCTTGATTTTTTTTTAGCTGTACCTAAAATATGCTGTTCAGTAAGAGAGGCAAAAAAAAAAAAAAAACTCAGAACTTTATTACTATCAACAGAATTTCTTAAAAATTGGGGTTTTTAGAGAGCTTCAGCAGTTACGCTGACAAAGCCTGTATTTGCAAGAGTAGGACACTGTTTTTATAGTGGTTTTTAATTTACTCTTTCTTATTGAGCATAGTGAATCAAGAGGTGTAAAAGAACACAGTGTGTCTGCTCTTTCCAGAATAAATGGAAGTAAACCAGTAGGGCTGTATGTGGAATTCAATAGTTTTCTCATTCCTCTTGTAACTCCTTAAAGAAAAAAAACAACCAAACAAATAAAATAACTAAACAAACAACTATTTTAGATATAAGGTATCAAATATGTTTATTTGGTTGCTTGCAATTTTCTAAAGGAGTAAATCCATATATGTTACTAGTTTTAAATATTTTCATTAGCAAAGAAACTATTTATAAAACCAAAAGTTTGATTTTTGCTAGCTGAAAAAAGTGGCAATTCATTGTTTGTTTCTCAGGATTTCTTCTTTTTATTATTTATTGTTTTTTAAAAGTCTTCTGAGTGTCCTGCCTGGATTATAAAGAAGATAACTTGGAGTCACTTTTGAGACTGAAGATGCTTGTATTTGATTGCTTGTATAAAATAAGAATTGTGACATGGATCTAGCCAGTGTCGGTAAAAGTTTATTACACTTAGTTTTGATAGTACAAATTGTTATCTAAGGTCAGTCTTCCCTCTGTTTGTTTAAGTAGTTTGCACTTCATTAATGATTTTCTAGAAACATTGAAAATGAGACACAGTTAACTAATTGCAAATAATTTACTTTTCCTAATGTATTTATAATGGATTGAGCATATTGGCAGTTCTAGCAACACTTCAGTGGCTTTCTCTCTCCACTGGCAATCCACTTTATAGCTGTTTTCCAGACAACCTGATGATCCACCATGGGGGGTGTGAAGGCTACTAAATTCCCTCTGGGGAGTTCCAGTGGTTGCTTTTCTTGCAGGCTGGTCTCAGAGCACGGGTGTAGCCAGGGAACTACTCATGGATCAATAGCTGGAGAAGAAGATGCTGCTTTCACTCCTGCTGGGAGCTTTCTTGGTTGTCAGACCTCTCATGGAAGGCAGTGTGCTCCCCACAGGCACTGAATGAAGGGAAGAAACAATCCCATTGTGCAGCAGGCAGTGTGAAGAGTTCTTGATCAGCCTGGGTGACTGCTAGCACACTCCTAGCAGTAGCATTCTCTATGAGGCCACTCTTATGTCTCGCTGGAAAACACATTTTTGTGTTTTAAAAAGCAAATCCAGCATTTTCTTGCTGTTTTAATGTCTCCTTTTCATTTTTTTTTTGAGAAGTTCTGAAAAGAGCACAAGGTTTTAACCCAGGTGGCATTCAGACTAGGCAAGATGTAGCAAGGAAAGATTATTAGAGCAATGACCCCAGATGACAGGGATGATCCAAATCTTCCCTTCTTTCCTGTGTGTTACACATGCTAAACTACCTTTTTGCAATCTGAGCTGGAAACTTCTACCAGAACTGCATGGATTTGTATGGCTGACCCAGGCTCTGCAATGCCTCAGAAAGATTTGTGGGACTGTACTCACAGTTAATGTGATACTTCGAGCCTTCCTCTGCACTGTTGCTGGGCCAGCAGAGGAGTGGTTCGTGCATCCCTGGGTAGCATTGCAGCACTGCACACAGGACTGCAGGCTCCTCAGGAGGCTGGACCCAGGCAATACTCTTTTTCTTCCTAAATACTTGGAGTGGCAAGATTCAGCTGCTCAGCACTTTCCTTCACTCATCTAGGAGCTTGTATCAGTATTTGTCTGTAAAGGTCTGTCAATAAGCTCCTAAGGCATAATAATGGTGGTGGCAGTAGTTTATTTGGACTGAGTCCATCAGTAGTGGCAGAGGTAAGGAGGTGCTGATTCATTGCCCAGCTGCTGCTGGGAGCACAGATGGAGTCTGTGGCAGACAGGGCTCTCAGGTCATAGCCAGGGCCCAAGCTTGTCCCAGGAAGGTTGGCTGTCAGCTTTAGTTTTGTGAATGTTAAGTGTAGTTTGCCTTTTTTTGTGAAACAAAGCAACTTAATTGCTTTGAAAAAATGGGCATGTGCTGCTGCCTATTTCTGAGGTCAGCATCATCCTTGCATTGATGGTATAAACACTAAGAGCAGCACATAGTCTGGATCTGTTCTTCTTTTTCCTGCTGGGAATTCTGGAGTAAATAATGTGCCTGAACTACCTTAGCTGTTATTAGATAGCATATTGCTGTGTGACTCATGTTGTTCCTTGCTGTTACCATGGCTGTTACAGCTGCCTTGTGAGATGTTTATAAGAAAATTTTTTATACTATTGAAGAGATGGTGTTAACAAGTCCTGGAGATCTTTCTTTGCATTGTGAGCTGTGTTTAAAGGCAGTGTATTAAAAATACTGACCTTGGAAATTGTTCTGATCTATGGGAAATCTTGCTTAGTACTTAGAAAGCTGTTTCTGTTTTTCTTATAGTGAAGCAGAAGGAAATGTGTTTAGCTGTAGGCACTGCCTCTAAAAACCACCATCATTTTGTTACTCAATCACACAAATCTAATGTAAATCCTGGTTGTCATCTTTTTTTTTTTTTGGTATTGTGTTGGGTTGGGGGGGGGAATTGTTTATTTATTTTTAACTGTTACAAAGTGTGAAATAGCCATTTTCTTTCTATATCTTTTTATATTTATATATATATACATGTATATATATCACCAGAAGAAATGTACCCCCACTTTTAACAGAAGGTATGTTGTTTTAAACCTAGTTGAGTATATATAGCTGTGGAACCTACATTGCATCTGCATAACGTAACTAGTTTACTAGAAGAAAAAGAGATGTTTTTCTGTCATGTTGGGTTTTTCCTAAAGATTAGTATAATCATGTCTTCTTCCTGGATTAGGACTTTAAATATAGATAAACTTTCACATATTAATGCAGCATTTTCATGATGATGAAGGCTGTTTAGCAGGCAGTTTCAGCTTTTATATCCAGTACAAATAACATTGATCAGACAGGGTGCTTTGGCTTTGCTATGGGTGACAAATTTAAAAGATGTCTTTAGCTCTGTTAAAAGTGATGTGATGTTTGAATCATTAAACTTGCTTATTCTGTTCACTTTCAGTTCTTTAAATTTGGTGTTACATTTTACAGAAGTTATTTTAATTTGCAATTTAATCTGTGTTCTCCAGTCTCTTATGTTTGTTTTCATTTGCTTTTCATTTAAAAACAACCAGACAGAAAACTTGTAGCAATTACAGTTTTGGTCTTTTCATCTTTGTGGTTATGTTCAGAAGCAATACATAAGAAAGTGATCTTTTCATTTGCAAACTGATCAGGTGTTGGTGCTTCTCATTGTAGAGTGCTCACTTGGCCATGATCGATACCCTCATGATGGCTTACACTGTGGAGATGATCAGTGTTGAGAAAGTCATCGCAAGCACTCAGCAGTACTCAACCTTCTTCCAGGCTACAGAAGTACCCTACGACATTGAGGATGCTGTCATGTACTGGATAAACAAGGTATGAAGAGCAAACAGGGCTTTTCTTTATTGTCTGTGTGATTCGATTAGAGATGAGAGGCTGGGATATGTGTTTATGTATGGAGGTATATCAGGACTGTTCTGATACAGACTGTGCCTTCATCTGTTGTTGGAATATAAAAAGAAATGGTTGCAGAAATAAATTAAATGTGCGTGTGTGAACCAAATAAACAGGAAGTCTAAATTAATACTGTAATATATACTACATATGACGTCTTAGGTGTCACTGTCATGTTGAGATGCCATGGTGCTTGTTCAAGGGTCTCTTTTTTTGACTCATTAGAAGTTGTCATCTCATTGTGTACTTTGCAATGATTTAAACCCAAAGGTATTCTGTTTGTTTGAACATATCTTGCTTGCAGTGATTTACCTTCACTGCATAATCAAATCAAGTAACAAGGATACCCTTTTAATCAAGTGTGACAGAGCATAATAAGGGACAAGTTAGTTTGTACAATGTAAAGCTAACAAGCAGTGACCTTAGACTGCATCTGAGACTGACATTTGCTGGTTTTGCTCCAGGGCCATCATCTGAAATGTTTGGTTTTTCTTTTTAGTTAACTCTGTGTTCATGATTTATAGAGCTTTTGAAAAACTTCTAATATTTGTGATATGTTTCTTAGAACATACAACTGAACAAGGTATTTTGTCCCTAGGTAAATGAACATTTGAAAGACATCATGGAACAGGAACAAAAACTAAAAGAGCATCACAGTGCAGAATCTGCAGGAGGTCAAAAGGTAGGTGTGGGAGTTAAAATCTTTTAAACAAGAATAAGAATTTATCTGTAAACAGACATTGCAGACATTGAACTTTTAACTGCTGTTTAAAGAAAGCAAATTTGTAGTATTCATTTTGTTATTAGTTGTATCATTTTCATGAAAATAGCCATTCAAAAGTAAAACTAACAGAGTAGCACTTTTTATAGGCAGTTGTCCTTTCTGACAAATAAATCTTTGATAGCAGGGAAGCATCTCTTACATTAGTGCTAAGGAATTTAAGGTTAATGAATGCTTTAGAGTGAATTAAAACCCCAGACAGATCTGGTATGAAAAAGCCTGGCACTTTTTTCATGGTTTTTAATAGTTTTTTCCTTGTGTATTGCGTGAATCTCAAAAGAGAGATCTGGATGTGATATCATGGGAAGGATTGCTCTGGCTATGATCCAAAATACTGGTTGATTACAGGTTTTATTATATATACAATAAAACCAGATTATATTTGATTCCCTTTCCTAACAGGATTTTTTTTCTTTGTTTGCAGAGCTCAGTTAATTAAGTACCATTATATACCCATCCAAATACATAGGGATAGCAGACAGCTCCAGAGTATGTAAAATCACTTGCTTCAAAAAGATCCTTTACCCTGTTGTGATGTAATTATTATTGAGGAATGGGTAATCAGTTTGAACACCTTTTGGTATTATCCCTGCACTTGAATGCAGGATAGATTTCCAAGCTGCTGCGAGGCTGTAATCCTCCTTCCCATCCTGGCCTGTTCTCACGTAAGCTGCTGCCTCCTTTTCAGTGCCACTCTGAAGCAGTGGCAGGTTACCAGCCTGGATTACATGTTCAGCTTCAAAGTATGTGAATGTAGTGGATATCTTTGCATTTGTAGGGTTTTTTTAAATGTAAGGAGTGCCAGTGAAGGCTGACTAGGATGTAACTCAGCAATAGAAAATGGTGGTTCTTCCAATAATAGTGTGAGCCTGGTGCATATACCCTGCCATGGAAATTTAAGTTGTGTTCAATAGTGGTAGTAGCATAGAAATCTGGAGAATAAGATGTCCTTGACAAGTTCATTTCTCAAATTTAGGTAAAACAAAGTAAACAGAGGCTGGGGAGATAACCTATGTTCCTCTGTCCTCTAGTGGCTTTTCTTTTTCCTGAAAATAATAGTAGGAAGTTTTATGTGGTTTTTAGGTCACTTGGAAAGATGAGAACAATTTCAAAAATTGAAAGTGCATGAGGATCTTAATATGGTAAACAAATATATATCAAAGAGAGAATAATTATCAGAGCAGTTCCATAAAATTGCCTGTATTTGTAAAAATCCAGTAATATTTATTATCACTTGTAGTTTGCAATTTATATTAGGAATAAAAAGATAAGATTTTTAGTTTATAGTTTATCTTCACTGTTAACATTTCTAAATCAATTGTTGAAAGATTTATGTAGTCTGTAGCTGATGCCGTAAATGGACTCAGTGGAATAACACATTTACCTAAAAATTGTGTTGTGGTGTTTTAAATGAATTTTGAAGCTGTAACACAACACAAGAGCCCAGTTCTGTTGGCCAAGGTGCAGATATATTTGCAAAATAGCAAAATCATGCAAGAGTTGCCATATCATGGAAAAAATGTATATATAAGGCCATCTCTTCTGTACACTGAATTTTTGATACTATTATCCCAGGTACGTGTTATGTTTTTTGCCTCACTAGGGATTCAGCTGCATGAATTACATTGTCAAGTAAGGTATCCATGCTTGGGGGTTGTATTAGCTTGAGGATTATTTAACTCCAGGTTTTTTTTGAGAAACTGTTCAACTGATAGTTAATTTACTGTGAAATCTCAGCTTTTCTTTCAGTCATATGTCTCACAATATTTCCCAGATTTCCACTTACTTTCCCTAAAGGTAATGGTCATCACATGCATCTGAGGCTTAGAAACACAAGAGCCATCCTAACTGAACCCTGTATTTCTTCACTGGGGATTATACTGAATGCTGGCTTTACAAGGAAAACTAATGCAGATGCTTTGGATGGGTCCATTGCATCAAATCAAGTTGGCCAGCATTTCTAACAGGAGTTCCTGTTAAATCATCATGTGGCTCCTGTCAAGCATCTCTTAGCATTGATCCCCAGATGCCCCAGGTGTTTTACACTGATTATCTCTCTCCATTTGCATCAGTCCATGGATTCCTCCTTTCAAAGCTCAGAACACTGATGGTATTTGCCTTACCTCTGCACCTCAGCAAAGCTGTGAAATAGCTGTAGCCGAATTTCTGTACCAGGTTTGGGTATTTTTGAAATATGTGTATAATTTTTCATTTCATGTTGTGCTAGGGTTTAGTCATTAGTAACAATAGATATTCTTAGATTAAAAAAAGGTGAGCAGGGAGGAATTAAGTTCTGGCTTTGTATTAACTAAGTCCTTAATACATGATTTTCCATTTTTTGGAAAAATTAAACTATGCTTCTGTATATTTATTTAGCATTTTCTATGCTCATGTTACAGTTGTAGCTTAATTCTAAGTACCTGAATTGTTTTATTTTCTTTCTTTGATGTTTTTAAATTCCTAACTGCTGCTTCTCTTTGCTTTATGAAACTTAGTGTGGTGGGGAACTGGAATGTTCCATTGTTCAAATTTTCTGTCTTCCACCAAGCATTTTCAGGCTGGGGGTTTTTAATTCAGGTTCTCCATGTTACCAAGACAGTTAGCAGTTCAAACTGCGAACTCCATCCGAAAATTTTAGAAGCTTTGCTGTCTCCCTTTTTCTAGGCAAAACCTGTGTTTATTTAACTTTCAGAGTTTCCAAGGTATGGTCAGGTCTTGAACCTAAACTAAATTTAAATTCTGAATGCCCCTTCTGCTGATTAGAGTTGGCCAAGCAAACATGGGAAGACTAGATAATTTTAGTCAATAGGGAAAGCTTTGCTTTAGTTTTGATTTCTGGCCAAGAAGCAGTAAAATTAGATACCTAAAACGTGAAACAAAGCTAACAAGTAGATTTTTTTAGCAATTTCATAATTCCTTACAGTTATACATTTGTAAATTAATCAGTAGTGAAAAATTATTTCAGTGTAACCCTTAAGCCTGCAAAACCGTGTTCGTGTGTTGGTACAAAACTGTGGTGAACCTTTCTGCAATAAGTAGTAAATTTCTACATTTACAAAAGGTTTAAACATCAAATACCAGATTATTAGATAATACAAATGATAAGATATACCTGTTTTCTATTTCTGGATAGATAAAACTCAGTATTAACATATTATGAGGTTGCTTTTGTTTTCTTTCCCTGTCTTCTGCTATTAGCTGTCTGTAGAAGATAAGAGAGGAAGGAGTATGTATGATTTTTAGTTCCAGGTAGTCCCCTGTGGATCTTGATCAGCTGGTGATTTGTGGTAACCTCATCTTTTTCTGGTAGAGTCTCTGCATCTCTTTTCAGAATTAGGATTTCAAGTTTTGTAGTAAATAGCTTTGATTTTCAGGCTGCCACTGAATAATATGTAGTGAATGTTCAGTTGCACTGGTTAAACTGCTGATTTTCAGTGTAGTTGGAGCTTTCCCAAAAACATGTTATCCTTCTGTCTGCTTCTGTGGCTTAGACTGAATCAGTCTTAACAGATTTAAGTCAAATGCAAATGCTATGAAAGAAACAAATGTAACTTCATTTAAGTACCTGGATTCTTTTTTTAAGATCAGTTTAAACAGTGCAACTTCTTGTGTAAAGGTGAAACACTAACACTGTAGTTCCACTTTCAGTTTAATGTCTCTTAAATCTACACTGCTAGCAAAAGCTAACCTGTCAAGAAGAAAAGTTTGCAGCAGAAATCAGCTTCTTGATCCAATCAATGCACAGCTGCATGAGCACAAGTGATGGTGCAAGGAAGGGAGCAGAAACAACAGTTAGTGAAAGGCATGGCTATTGTGTTTTGGCACCATAAGATGAGTTTATATGGAAATAAATTTATTGTAGCCATTTTTAAAACTTCTTGTTAGGAGGGATGAAAAAATCATCGTGTAAAACCATAGGCTCTCAACCTGAGGGACTATTTCGTTCTTTCAGCTTTTTTTTGTTGTTTTGTGGGTTTTTATTTTGATTTTGTTGTTGTTGTTTTAAACATTGGGAAGAAGTCAGGCAGGATTCTCTGCTTAGTTTGTTTCATAGTGACTGATTTTTATGGAGTTCCAGGGCAAAAAAGTTGATTCTTGCTGATCTAAAGTGACAGTTCAACAGCCACTGAATTCCCAGGTTGTCCAAGAGACTTCAGCTTTTTTTTCTCTCTTTTCCTTTAAGTGGCCTTACAAAATGCATACTTATAAATCTTACAGTCTCTTTGCATTTAAATTTGATTCCTAAAGTCTTTGACCCCTTTGAAACATATTCAGTCATCTTAGCCACAGTTTCAACCAAGTGGATAAATGAAAGTGTATATTGGATTACAAGTTTTGAGTTCTGTTACTGCTAGGGAGAGCTGGTCTTTGGAATTGAAAGGAATGTGTGCTTTCTTCCAAAGAGTACTTCTTCAGCCATCAGGTCTGAAATAACACTGCACCTTGATAAATGCAAGAAGAATGTTCCTGTCAGTGTTAAATAGAATAATAGGCAGCCTAGGTCTGATCTCAGCCAGTTTAGCCAAAACCTTGCTTTATGATACGGTTTAGAATTCCTGATTGCAGTTGAAAATTAATACAATTTGTTTTCAAATTTGCATGTTTTACTATACACTGACTACATTTTGGTGAGATGACAAGAAACTGAACCCTATGGAAAGTGCTTTAGTTGGGTGTGACAGAAATGTCCAGAGCCACACATGGACATGCATCTTGTAGTTGATTTCTTCTAAGTGCCCTTGTGATTCTCCACTGAGCAATCTAGTTAAATGGAGAAGGATGTTGAGAATAGTTGTGTTACTAATGCACACCCATTAGTGCCCGATGGCTTTTTTCCATGAAAGCTCTGTATCATTACTACAGTTGTTTTCAAGGTTTTGTAGAAGCACAGTATTTTAATAACATAAAAGAATAAGGTTCCATAGCAGTTTGTTCCCTGGTAGTTTTAAGCTACATTTTTACCATTTCCAGAAAATATTTATCTTCGTTAAAAACAAAATATATTCTTTCCTGCACTTTGGTAAGTTTTTTTAAATTCTAATTTTATTTTTCCTACAATTAAATCAATAGAGTGGTGATGTTTTCTGTGTGTATTTATCGTACTGGTATGTAATATTTTTATTCTTAATACCAGAGGTATTATTCCAGATTAGTGCACAAAGTTGCAGAAAAAATCAGTGTGCTTCAGATTAGTATTTTTTGATCAAATAATGAGTTTAGAGTTTTATATATCAGTTCTGATAATTCCTCTGCCAGTAGTCAAAACTCCATCTACATTTCAGGTCATTGCACATCATGCAGCTGATGCTAATGTGATTTGTCACTGTAAAAATATAACTGCCTGTACCTCTTGTTGTCCTGAAAACTGTCATGATTGTTTAAAAATATTGTTGAATGTTACTGTTTGGCTTGAAGTAACTAACACAAGCTTCATTGCAGTTGGGTGTACTGTACTACAGTGTGTTTATCCCTTTCCTCATTGCTTTAGCTTCCCTGCTTCCCCATGTGTGCTGCTGGAGTTCATTTTGATACTTGTGATTTCATGACTTCAAGTCTCAAATGAATTCTTCAGTCAGATCACATATGTAGAGTACAATTAGATGTGTGAAAGCATTTCATAAAACTGCATTGATCTGACAATCTTAGCTGTTCATGTGGGAAAATTACAATGTTGAACTACGAAGAGTGCAGACGTATTTCTCCATGTTATTGCTGCTAATTAGCTCAATACACAGAGGTTACAGTGCACTTATGCTTGCCATTAAATTACAACTCACTGTTATACAAAACTGAGACTGTTAAAGAAAATTGCTTTATAAAAGTAATTTATGAAATCTGATAAAATGTTCCTTTTTTTTTCCCCTTTG
>VZTN01025475.1:77053-113870 GCA_013400515.1 Erpornis zantholeuca | reverse complement strand
AAAAATATGTTCATTGCAGATAAATGCTATCTTGATATTCTAAACAAATGATCTCTTTATATGCTGACTTGATTTTCAAAATATTTCCATTTATAACTGGGTCACTGTGTGGTCATAACACTTGACCATTGATATTTCTTTATGAGTGCTTATAGTGACACATGCTAGTAATAAAAACGGATTTGATCAAATGCAGATTTCCTTGTTTCTGCATTTGTCATTAAGTCAGTTATATCAATGAGATTTTGGGCAAGATACTTAGGTGTGTTAACTTAAGAGTCGTGTGACTTGCCAGTAAAATGAAGTTGCATTAGCTAAGGATTTGTCTCACTGTGTTTGAGCACAGATCATTTTTGATTGTATAATAATGACTGTTAAATTTTAATTAACATATATAATGTTATTTAATTCAGTGTGCTATACAGAGATCATCAAAACTTGGTGATTTTGAAGGAAAAGCTCAGTATTAGCACTGTTCCTTTCCTCTTAGATATTATTTATCCCTTTCAAAATGTAGCATAACATGAATAGTTTTAAGAAATATAACACTGAGAATATTCAGCTATTTCTTGAATACTGCTTTTTTGCTAACAGTATAAAACCTACAGTATGAATATGTTTCTTCATATGTTTCCAAGCCTTTGTTTGTCTAAATTTCTCCATTTCAAATTGTAGGCTCGTTACCGGAAGGAGCAAACGTTGCTTAAACAGCTGCCCTGCATTCCATTGGTGGAGAATCTGCTGAAGGATGGTACCGATGGTTGTGCCCTAGCAGCCCTCATCCACTTCTACTGTCCAGATATCATTAAACTGGAGGGTATGTCTGGCACCTCTCAGCTTGCAAATATGGCCATAAAAATTTCAATGTCTGTGTTTGTGAAGGAAGGTGCTTAAATGGAATATACAGCAGGCATAATTTGAATGTGGTGGGTTTAATATAAACTTTGTGCCTATTTCTTTTTTTACATTTAAGTAGAAGGAGCCAAGATGTCCTTCCCTGGTATGCTTGCTTTTATGTTGTCACACTAAAATAAACATACTTGCAACTACCTGCAAAACTGTTATTCTTGAAGCTGCATAAGTGCTTTTTGTGAGTCTGAGCAGTTACAGATCTAGAACTCGGAAGAGTTTAGGGTTAGGCTCTGCATAGCTGCACTGCATGGCAAATGGTTGCTCTGTATTCTGGGCTTTTAGTTCACCAGAGACCTACCCATATCATTTATAGAGTAACCAGAAATGTACAGTGTAGAATGTGTTGGTGTCATGCTGTTCTTGAATAGCAGTTGTCTGTGATGATGAGCAGCTTCATCTCATTCTTTTGTTCGGCAGCCTGGGCAAAGTTTTACCTTCCTCTTGGCGACTAAGAGCTGTAAAATGTCTTGGCAGCTAACACCCATCATTTTCTGCCTGTGTTCTTTCTATGATACCTTTGATGTCGTGGGAACACTTACACAGAAACATCCTGAGAAATCCAGGAATATGAAGAAGGGTTTAGAGCTCGGTGAGGACAGAAATCTGGAATTCATATACACAACCACTTTATAGGGAGCTTCCAGCACAGTAGGCATTGAAGATGAAAGGCACTAAGATGCATTCATTCATCTTTCTTCTGCAACTCGTGAATTTTGATAAATAGAACTTTCAATTTATGTAAACATTGCAGCCAAAAGCATGCTATTATATGTGATTAGGGAAGAGTTAAAACTTGGGTGGTGTTGACTGGGGTAACACCTGGTCCTTCCATCCTGTTCCAGCATGGCTGAGAACGCAGACAGTCTGAAAGGTCCTGTGTACCTTGCGTGACCAGTACATTCCTCCAGCATCTGGTTTGAAACAGGGCAAGGCACATCATCTTTGGAACTTTAGTTTTAATGTTCTTGTTAGGTGTCCTGACATCATGTTCCCTAAAGATACAAATGTGCATGTCATTGTCTCAGAAGTAAATTCAAAGGTACCTCAAAGCAACTGGAAACACTTTAATAGGATTTTGCTCATCTTCCCTGTATTTAGGTAATATAATTATTGATGCATGTTGAATTTTACTGAGATTTGGTTCCATGTTGAAATGGAAGAAGCGGGTAATAAAAGTACATATGCAAAAATGCTTAAAAACGCATTAACAAAAAAGAAAAAAGTGTTTTAGAGTTCTCTGTAGTCTGAAATAGATCAGCTCTTCTCATTAAGTCTTCATTTAACTTTCAAATCAAGGTTTCATTGAAGGAATACAGAACTAGAAAGGACTCCCAGTGAGTCAAAAAGTTGGCTATTGTACAAAATTATATAATCCCTTTCATGAATTTACCTTGTTCTAAAAACTGTCAAGCTCTTGAAAATCTGTGCTCTTCTTACCCGCTGTTGTATAGTTCCATTTTTTTGCATGATTTTAAATCTCATTCTAGGTTTCTACCTAAGTGTACCTGTAGCCTGCCTTATGTACCCTTGTTGTTCTTGCAGCAGTATCCTTTAGTTTGAATTGCTTCTAATCTGGTGTCTACACTTTTGATTGGTTTTCTTCCTCTTGTTCTAGCCCAGCTACAAGCCAAGCCTTTTCAGTCTCTGCTGCTGAAGTGGATTTCCATTCTCATTATTATCTTCAATAATCTTCCTCTGCAACTAGTCCAGTTTGAGTTTCTCTTTCTTGAATATGGATGGTTGTAATTGTACACAGAAATCCAGACTGACATCCCATTCCTGCCTTGTACAGTGCTCCTCTGTCACTACTGGAAATAAATTTTCTGATAGGTTTTAGTATCATGTTTATTTTTTTATGGCTGCGTGACCCAAAGGCACATATGTTTATGCTGGCTAATACATGATAACTCACTGCTCTATATCACTTCCAGTCAGTGAATCACATTAGAATTTTATTAGATTCAAATGTATAACTTCACGTTTTGCATTTCTAGATTTAATCTCATTTCAGTTTAGTCAAACGTTTTTTCCTATTGATCATCATCTGTGGGGTTGGAGTGATGGACTATGTCTGATTTTCTTCAGTATGGGAATCCTTATCCTGCTGGCATCAAAGCAGATTCCTTTTATGAGGAGACCTTTTATCCTTAACAATTCAAAACTTATGTGTAGTTCTGTCATACACTGTTGCTTTAGGAAAAATATCTGATGAATGCTCTGGAAGTATATTTAATTCTTTTCTCCAGTTCTGTTTTTTTAAGAGGACTGTGTTTTTTTCACAGGAGTTAGTATTGCTACTTAATTTTCCAAGAAGCAGTAATAAAAAGAGAACAGGAGAGACTATCTGGGCTTAAATAGTACTCAGAGAATTCTGTGTAACTACCCAAGTCTGTTCACAGCCACCACTTCTTTGTCTTTAATAGCACTTTCAAACCGAGAGTGATAATTCAAATAACAGGCTTCAGCTCCTTGGAAGATTTCATCTCAAACATCTCAATCCACAAACACAAATACCCAAGACTAGTCAGGTTTTTTGTGAAGATTCAGGCTTGAGTATGCTAAAATGTGCTCTTGGGTTCTGTGTAAAGACAAAGAACTATTATGTACAGAGAAATGTATGTGAAAATGTGTGTATTTCTTACTGCCATTGCTCTATAGAAAATCTAATTATAAAAAACATTATATTAGTGATTAAATGTATTTTTTCATTACATGGAAATAATTGGGGTGAGAGAATAACTTACATTTTCACGACAGACAAAACAGAAACAGATTAACTTGTCAGTAGTGAAAAACAAAATTAATTTTTACAAAAATACCTAAATATTTAGAAATGCAAAGATAAAATGTAGATTAATAATTGCTTTCATTTCTGAAAGAGAAAAATAAAAGTCTCTGGTGGGGAGGGTGAGGCAGAAATTAAGTCTGAATTTATCCAGTGAATGCTTCTGAATTCATAAAAGCTGAACAGTACTTTTTTGCAAATCTGTCATTGTAACTTATCTTTGCTCCTTTTCTTCCTTTTTAGATATTTGTTTGAAAGAGACAATGTCTTTGGCTGACAGCCTGTATAATCTACAATTGATTCAAGAATTTTGTCAGGAATACCTCAACCAGTGTTGCCATTTCAGTCTTGAGGATATGCTCTATGCAGCTTCTTCAATAAAGGTAAAAATATAGCAAATAAAAATGAAAGCAATGTCCACAGGACTATTTTGCTAATGATATGTTTAGTCTTTTAAATTTTGGTCTGCTGCTGTAGGGCTTCTCTTGTGATGTAGCATGCAACACACAAATTTCAGCAGAATGAAAAGCTACCTTCTTTTGGTCATTATACTTTCCTAGTAATTTCAAAGGTTTTTTTTTTTTTTTAAGTGCTTTTGAAAAGATTTGTAAAAACTTTGATTTTGTCCATAACTATTTCCCACTTTATCTTCTTTCTTAATAATTAATTGTTAAGGTCTGTAATCTGCAATATTTCTGTTAAAATGTAATTGTGATCTGCATTAATTTAAATGTATCAAGGCCTTAACAAAAGGAGGAAATATTGAAGACTTGTCACTGTTCTTACTCATTTCTGTGTACACAATAATTTCATTGCTTTTAATCTTAAAGCTCTTTAACTTTTGTAAAAGTGTAAATTTCTGAGTTAATTTCATTGGAAAATCCAATGGTTTAATGCCCCAAATACAAGCAGTAACACAATCTCAACAAATGCAGTTGTTTGAATAAGCAATTAAGTGTTTTCAATCAGTCTAAGATTTTGCTCTTTTAGAAGGAGGAAAATAAAGCATTATTCTGTAATTCTTTAAGCCTGTGCAGAAAGAAAAGGAGTAGCTGAATGATTTCTTGCCTAGTTGTAATTTTAATTTTTCATTATTATGTTTCACCAAGACTTTCTTCTATATAAAGCGCACTTCATTTGCTTAAGATTCTTGTTGGCTTGCCTTTAGGGAATGAAATAATATTTTTCTGAAGTCAGCATATCCATTGCAGATGGGATGTAATTGGTTTCTAAATATCTGGGTCATTTCACTGCTTTTATGATTTTCTAGCAATCTCACAAGAAGAGTCACAGAGGCCAGAGCTTGAATACAGCTTTGTTGTCTTCTGTAGGGTTGAACCCAATCCTTTTCAAATAAGTAATGAGCTGCCAGGGTGAGTAAGGGCAGTAGGACCTAAGTCTAGACTCCTTAGCTGCTGCTGGTTTATTTTATGTATGCAAAGTTGCATAGTGACTGCTTTCAGTCAGCTTTTGGTGTTCTCCAATTCCACATGCAGTAATCTACCTACATTCTTGTGAAGTCTGCTGCATTGCAGTCTGCCTTGGCTGTACTTCATACATCTACAGCCACAGTCAGTGATTTTGAGTAGGACTCCTTCACTGCACCTTGATTGTTTCCTTCTGCTTACAGATCCATGAATAAATGCAATTGATTATTCTTGTTTTGATCCATGAAAATTGCTCATACCATTTTTATTATAGTGGCTTGAATTATTTCTCAAGCCAGTATGCACAAGGAAGCTTCAATTTGAAAAAAATAACTTTAGTAAATATTTTGTCACTACCCCAAATGCATCAGACTTTACACTTTTAAAGTGCTGCAGACTCAGTGATTTTGCAGTTTCTGACCATTGTTTTTAGATGGGATTTAGAGGTCTTTCAAAGAGTGTATTTCTAGATCTGAGAAAGCTCTTTTGTGATCATGTTTTTACAAGTTGCCGTGGCGTGGATGCTTATTTAGATGTAAGTGCTACAAAGCAAGGCTGCCAAGTTTTTCTTCTAAAACTTGGCATGGAAACTTTAGCTAGTGCTGCAAACTCTCTTTTTCCAGTGTTAAGAATTAATTTGCTTTAAAAATAAATTCATTGCTAAAGGAGTTCCTTAGCTTTCCAGTGCATCTGATTAGAGTAAGTTTTAATAAATGCATTTATTCTTCAAAGAATTTTATTGTCACTTTAAAAATAATTGTATTGTAAATGGATATTTTAAATATTGCCCATTGAATTACACTGGTTTGTGGAATCTGCTTGTATTTCAGCCTACAAAATTTACAAAGTATGAAGTTTTAGGATGTGTAGAAGTTTGTCTTTAGTAATCAGCAGAAATTCATGTCTGTTTTCAGAGTAGCTCACAGTGCACAGTAGGTGCCACTGTGCTTTTGGCTTAAAAATCTCTTATAGTGGTAACAGAAAAAGTGAAAAATACCACCTGCTGCTTTTGCTGCTTTCTTACTGGAAAAAGCCTCAAGAAAAAAATTATAGGAGAGTTTTTGGAATTCTAATGCTGTGCCTTGTGTGGGCCTAGAAATTACAGTAGGTATTAAAGTGATCAAGCACAAAGTGCATGCGTTACATTCTTCCCAGGACACCCTGCACTGCCCTGTTGCATTGAGTCAGGGGAGGTCAGAGACAGGGATGATGCAGAAATGGACCAAGGTGAGTGTGCCTGCTTTTGGTTTTTCAATCAAAACACACAGAAGCACAGTGACTTCACTTAAGCATCCTAAGTCTTTGGTAGAGGCTCTCAGATTTTGCAGCAGATGAAACTGTTGGCTTAGTTCTGTTTTAGCACAGAGGAGAAGTAATCTTTGTCTGGATTTCTAGACAGCTTTAATGTGTCATAATCAAAGGAAGCAGAAAGTAAGTTTTGTTGCTCCTTATTGCTCCTTATTTCTTCTCCTCTAAGAAAAATACATTTGTGAAGTTCTTTGTAAGATGTTTACTAAGGCAGGGCTACTGATATTAAAGAAAAAAATATTTGAATACATTCCGTGGATGCTTGAGGCACCAACAAGGGACAGTACTAGTTTCTGATTGTTTTCCTTTGAGACAGACAAACACAAGTAGAGAGTGATTACATAAAAGTAATCACAATGTTTTCTGAATACTCCCTGGGTATTTAACAAGATAAAATAATAGAAAATCTTGAGTCTCTCTTTAGTTGTGCAGATTGCTTTTTTGCCCTTCTCCTGTAAGCAGTTTTATCCTCAGACAGTATTTATTTTTAAGTGTTTTGTTCTTTACCTGTATCTGGGAAAGTACACAGAACTGAAGGAACTGTCCTATTGTGTCTTGACACTTGTTGTGCCTTTTCAAAGAACAAGTTTGTAGAAATAGAAAACCTTGCATAAAGTTCCATCACAAGAAGTATGAACCACCCTGCAGAGCCATAAAGACCTACTTGTTGCTGTGTCCCAACAGCTGATTAGCACTGTGATGTACAGGAGGTATGTAGCATTTGTGCTCTCATTGTCTAAGGGAATGCATAATTCCTAAAAGGAATGAATGGTCCTGTATGGTCCCTGAATAGAAAGAATTAAAAGCATCTCACGTGTTCCATTTGTCACATGAGATGCATGTTGAAATTATTTGTAGAAGAGTTAAAAACCACATCTTTGGTTGTAATTGATTATTTCTTGATAATTTTAGATCATTCTCTGCCCGTTTATTCTAGTAGGGCATAGGCTTCAAGCCTAAGAACAAGTCATTTAGGAGGTTAACTGTCAAAGAGGGAACTAACTGACAGCTTGAATTATTTGGTGTTTGCTATGATTTGAGAGCTTATGTGGGAACTTGGCATTGCATCAATTGACAGGCAGTTAATTATTGTCTTTTGTAAGCATTCCTTTACCTGAGCCTTTAAAAATGTGTGAGTTTGTGTTTTGTTTTCTTAAATAATGATCCTAAACTTATATTATTCTTTTAATGTACACATGTATATTTTCTCTTCACTGATAGATCCTTTTCAAAGGTTCTCAGATTATTAGATAGATAGATATTAGATATTAGAACAATTTTTATTATTTCAACTGCCATTAATAGTAGCAGGACTCAGTTGTTACTAAGAGATAAATATTCACACACAGCACTCATTTGCTCATGGAGTTCACACACATACACACAGTGATGTTTATTGGGTTGGAGCCCAGCCTCGTGGGCTCCCAGAAGCAGGGGCTCATAGTGGCACACCAGTGGCTTTGGGGAACATGTCCAGAAAGTTTCTCAAAGGGTTCATTTGTCCCTTGGGGTGTGTATATACATATAATCTTTGTCTGCTTGTAATAACTACTGCCCCTGTCGGTGCAGCCAGGGTTGTACAGCCTATGGTTGACACAAACGTGCTGCTGACCCTGTAAGGATCTGGCTGAGTCCTGCTGCTCTGAGGGTGTGGGTTCCTGGGCATTCAGCAGGGCCGTGGAGCTCTGCAGCTTCTTGGCTCTTGTGTGTGTGTGTGCTGCCCCTCAGCACAGATGCTGCTCCTCCTTGGCTGCTGTGTGTTGGTATCTGGAGAGTCTGCTCACCCAAGCTCACGCAGAAAGCATATTTATTGCAGAATGAAAGCTTTCGGAATGTGAAATGACGCAGATCTGGGAGATGATTGCTGTCTTGACTGAAGGGGCGTTCCTCTGACCTAGTTGTGGGCCAGACTCTAAACTGTGCAGAATCACAACTAAGCACATGAAATAGGTACCTTATTTTTGCACTTGATTACTAGCCAGAGTGGCAGAAAAAACATTTGCACTGTCAAATCTTTTTTGATTCAGATCCAGAAGTTCTGTTTTTCCTTTCCACTGCTAAATTGAACAGGAATATATGATATCTAAAGGGTTGATTTCTATTAAAAAAAATTTATTGCACTTGAGCAGTTTTGAATACTTGTACTTTCTGATATAATACTGATGGTGACTTTGTAAACATAAGTAGAGGCTGTAATCAGCACCAGAGATGAGAAAAACAGCTTTGCCTCCAGGGTCAGTGCAAACCCCACTGCCAGCCAGGCTGCTCACCTAAGCCTGAACTGGCAACTGGAGCCCCTTAAGGACCTGGGAGAGCAGCTGGTTGTGCTTGGTGAGGCAGTTATTGTGTATGGTGGGAGTCAGTTCAGCCATTCTATTCCCATCTGGCTGGGTTAAAAGGATTCAGGATCAAGAATTAAAAGTAACATTCAACCAGGGAACAGTTTTTTGAGACAGCTTCTCCCCAAGAGGGACCAAATGTTCCTGACTCCTTATTTAAAGGGAAGCAGCATGGTTTGCTTTCACTGAGGTTAATCAGCTGCTCTTCCCTCTCTGTTCTGGTCTGAAACAAGACATAGTGGATTTTCAAACTGAGTTGTTGTGGCATTTATTAGTCCGTGGCAGGAGAAAGGACAAACTGGTAGTGCTTGGATCATACACAGACCTGTAGTTTGGCCTTCTTGGGACAGTTTGTGACACTCCAGTTTTCTGCAGTCTTGAAGCATTTACGTTGGCACTTGTATAACAAAAAAGCTGTGGATTTGCACTGGAGGTTACCTTTCCTGGCCCACTGAACAGAGATTTTAATGTGCATCATGAGAAAAATTTTACAGTGTATTTTAAGTTCATTTTGAAAAAATTCCTAAAAGCCTCTGTGGCTGCTTTCACACCCAATTCTAGTGGATGCAAGCCTGATGACAAATTATGTGTATCGTTTGTATATATGGTCTTAAGTTTATTCTATACATATGCAGATCTAAAACCTATAGGTATCAGGAGGGTATAATTTATTTGAAGTATTTGAAATTAAATGAGAATGTTTAGGAAATAACAGGATCTCTGAAGCTGCAAGTCTGCCATCTTCTGTTCGGGGGCTTGAGCCAGCCTGGACTGCTCAGAGCTCCTGTAGCTTTTATTACTGTTAAAATACTGTTATGCTTCTGAATATTGTTATGTGTAAGTGCATGTGATAATCATATGGCAATCTGTTAGAATTTCTGTCACCGGAATCAAGGCAAAATCTGTGGAAATAATATCTACATTCCTTTGAGTCCTGGATAGCAACATTACTGCAGACCCACTGCTAGTTTTTTAAAAAAGAATTGTTACTGATCATCAGTCTTTCCCTTTGATCATTCTTAACGTCCCTTTCTGACTAAAAATAACGTGAGAAAATGTGATTTCCATCATGATGGCTCAGACATCCAAAGTAGCCTCTGTTCTCAGTGGGATGTGCAGCACTTTCATTTTTAGTTCAGTAAATACTGCTTTGGTGGCTTTAGAAAGACAAACTGTCTTGCAGCAGCTCAGAGCTGCGTAGAAGAGATTCTGCGTAGAAGGAAAATCTGTCCTTTATAAAATAGTCACACTATGTTGAAATGCAGCATTTCAACATAAATGTAAGAAACTGGAATATCTAAATGCAATATTATTTCAGATGGGAACAAAGCTATGATTAGAACATTTCGTAATTTATTCTTCATACTAAAAAATCAAGTTAAAAATATAAAAGTTTAAGGAGAGAGGCAAGGGGAGGGGGAAAATATTTGGAGAGAAATTATAGTATTTTGAAACTGTACTATTAAAAATCATATTTTGTCTGAGAAGTACATTTGACTTTCATGGTCTGAGCTTCCTAATGAAATCAGTATGTGATACCGAAATGCTGTGCTTGACATTCACTTTGAATGGAAAAGATTCTGCTGCACACTTTTCCTCATTCAGTTCTGTCAAGCTGAATAAGCAGCGTTGGGGTTTTTCCTATTCTATTTATAACTTCTGTGTAATAACTATGGCAACATCTGCCTGATCCCTTCACCATATTGTAAAGTGTGGGAGCAGCTTTTGGTCTGAGTAGCCCCTTGCTGAAGTAAAAGCTTATCTATGTTAGAAGTCTTCAGGAAAAATAAATCTGAAGCAAAAGTGTCAAACAGATACTCGCAATTATATTTTCAAATATACTGATGCAAAATTGAGATGATCTCATTTATTATCAAAGTTTTTTTAGTAAATCTTTTGTATATTTTAAAATGATCTTCTTATCCTTAGTGCCTGTGTTTTGTTTTTGAAATAGAATTACATTTTGCTGAGAATTTTTGAAAGAAACTCTTTGAAAAAGTTGTTTAATTATGCTTTCTCGTTTTAATGCATAAACATTGTTTACATCTTCAGACTTTGTGAGACTGGTGGCACAGGTCTGTGCACCTGCTTGAGCCAGCTCAAACCTGGATATTTGCTGATGTCATTCAGCTGATATTTCTAGATATGAAGTAGCACTGAAGATGTAGAAGCTTTGGCCTCCTGAAGTCTTCAGCCTCCACAGTCAACAATCTTTTGGGTTTTTTGCACTCCTCGTGTGCTCTTGCAGCAGAAACAGCTGCTCCTGCCTGGTTTTCCTCTATTGTTTGTTGTTGTTGTTGTTGATGGAGTTTGTCACCAGTTGTCTTTTCATTTTCATTTGCTTTTCATGTTCAGTCTGGTGGCTCCCACATCATGTCTTTGATAGCTGTGTAATGGGAACCTACTGGAGGGAGATATATCAGCAGTGTATTAAGTGTGCATAAAACTTTGGAGCTAAAACCTTGTTCTAACCTGCAGTCAAGAAACTCTCCTGCTGGTTTTTGTTTTGCAATAAAGACTTGTAAATTTGGGTAGATCTTCGCAAATGTGACCAAAAGCCAAAATCAGATTCCAACTTCCTGCACTAAAACAAAGGACTACCATACTTTTTCACATTAAAAATCTCTGAAAAAAGCATTGCCTAGCCTTGCAATGGGCTTTTCACTGCAATTTTTTAATGGAAATGGCTGATCTTTGGCAGGCATCTTTTTCCACCCATCAAGCTCTTCTCTGCCCTCCCTGCAAGACATCAGGCTTGAGCATATGCTTGTTATGAAACATTTCAACCCAATTGGTTGCAATCTGGTCAAGTTATGTATCAGTTGTACTGGTCTCTATTTCTAAAAAACCAGTGGAGGTTGAAAAAAAAGTGGAGATTGTAAACTGAAACACAGAGGCATCTCCCAAATGCTACTTAATCTCTTTATTTATAAGCTTGTGTTTTAACATAAATTTCTCTCCATCTTTATTTTTTTTCATGTAGAGCAATTACATGGTGTTCATGGCAGAATTGTTCTGGTGGTTTGAAGTGGTGAAGCCATCATTTGTACAACCCCGTGTTGTTGTGCATCCCCAAGGTAATTATGTTATGGATTGGCCTTAATATGCATGTTTTGATATGTATATGTTCAGATTGCCATTGTGTTCACAGATGCAGTGAATATTTTAGTTAACAGGATTTGGCAGTGTACAACCCCCTTAAAGAAGGAGAGAAGGACTCTTCCCTCATTGTAAATCTTCATCTCATCTCATAAATCATAATTAGATTTTGTTGTCTGTTACCAAAAACTCATTTAAATTGTTGTGGTGTAATCACTTGCAAATTTTCCTGACCTAAACAAGCCTAGAATCCATTTATGCCCATGCAAGGATTACAAACATAATAAGAAACCAAGAACAGTATTTAGCCTGAAGAACTTGTGTTGCTGAGCAGATACCAAGAGAAAGAATCATAAATCTGGGGAAAGTGAATCGAGAGCTAATTGTAAAATGGCATTTTGTACCCAGTGAAAGGTACCATCTTCCATCAGCAAATTCTCAAATTTCAAAATCCACCTTTCAGATAGATCTTGAGATCTGTGAATGACTGCAGAGGTAATTGAAGTGTTCCCACAGCAATGCTGTGATTGTCTTTCCATACACGAGGAAGAGATTTTCACTGGGTGCCTCTTCTAACTTTTTTTCATTCATATGCTTTGTAGCACATACAAATCTGATATAAATTTTTAAATAGTGCTAACTATTTTAGGGTGGGACAAAACATCTATTTTCTAGTCAGTCTAGGGATTTGGGGAGAAAAACTTTAGTCAGAAATATTTCTTCCAGAATAACAACTTTTTCTAAAACTGTTTGCTTCCTTTTAATTTTGTGGTTCTCTTTTAGTTTATTTTTCTGTATTAGTTCTTCCCTTGCCTTTTCTAGTCTGTTTTGTCAGTCTCCATTCCTTTAATTAGTGCCAATATGAGAGCTTCGGAGGATGTAAAGTTGAAAGGAAGTTACAGTTTTAAACTAAATAATGGAATCATTGAAAATTCTTTAAATCTTTGAAAATCATTATTTCAGATTATTTCAGACAGTTTTTCTGCTATGTAATTTAACTGAAAACTGAACTATAATAATTTGAACTTTGTTCTTCTTGGCAGCTGAACCTGCAAAAGATGCAGCTTCTGCTCACAGCTTGAATGCTAACAGAAGAAATTATGTGGATGGTCCATCTGGTTCTGACTTCGTAGCCAGGTAGTGCCGGGAAATCACTAGCACTGTTTCACAATCTCCTCCTTTCTGTTTAAAACCAAACAGATTTTGGAATTTAGTATTTTTGCCTTTTTGCAAAGCTCAGTTACCAGATACAATCTGTGGAATTTTGTGCAATATCCCATAGTTCAGCCCTCCCTCCCTGCTGCATGGCAGGCTGCTTCTTCATATTTGTACACTTGGACAGTGTGCTCTTCTCTTACCTTGTTTCCAAAACAACTCTCAGCATTCAGCAGAGAAGTGTCACATGGCCTTGTCCTCTTCAATTCCAAGTGGAGCTGCTGACCAGCTCTGCTCTGAAGGAGCTGTTTTTCTGGAATTCACAGCAAATTTTCCAAAAGCATAATGAAAGTAAACTAAGATAACAGCAAGAAAAACCCTGAGTGATGGATTTAGTTTGATTTGATTCTGTTACTATAATACTGTGAAAGTCAAATAGGTAAAAATAAATACTTCTGCTATGATGAATTTCCCCACCCCAACTGCTTCCTGATGGGGGAAGGAGAATTGGAAAGAAAATGTAAACCTCACAAGAGAAGAAGAGTTTACTAATTGAAACAAAATAAAATGTGATGATAATAATAATAATTGTAATGAAAAGGAGAGAGGGGAATAAACCCCCGGAGTTTGGTGCTGCACAGTACAAATTGCTCCCTCCAGCAGCAATCAGCCCCCCCTGGCCAGCTCCCCCAGTCCATCCTGAGCACAGCAGCCATGGTTTGCAATATCCCTGTGGCCAGCTCAGCTCAGCTGTCCTGGCCATGCTCCTCCTGCACCTCCTCGCTGGCACGAGGCACTGAGAAGTCCTTGACTTAGAGAAAGCATCACTGAGCAACAACTGAAACAGCAGTGAGCTATCAACAGTGCTCTCACACTGAATCCAAAACACGGCACTGCAACAGCTACCAGGAAGAAAATTCACTCTATCCCAACCAAAACCAAGACAATGTGAAACATTATTAGTTTTACTGTTACAGATTTGAAAGCAATGTAAAAACGTCCTGTTTCCCTTGCATTCCCTTAGCTGATTGTACATTTTATTAATTTCTTGAAGGAGATCTAATCACTCTCCACAGCTGCCTTGAAAGAGGTTCTAGACAGGTGAGGATTGGTCTCCTCTCCCAAGGAACAAGTGATAGGAGAAGAGGAAACAGCCTCCATTTGCACTAGGAAAGGTTTAGATTGAATATTAGCAAAAATTTGTTCACTGGAAGAACTGTCAAGCATTGGAACAGGCTGCCTGGGAAGTGATGGAGTCTCCTTCCCTGAAGTATTTAAGACATGTAGATGTGGCACTTAGGGACATGGTTTAGTGGTGTCCTTGGCAGTGCTGGGTTAATGGCTGGACTTCATGATCTTAAGGGTCTTTAACAACCTATTCTTTCTATGATAAGGGACATGAATGGTACATTAGGCCTTCTTTTTAATCTTTCTTTTGTCAAGGTAAAGAAAGCCTTCCAGTGATCTGATCTAGACGTAGTGAATGAGAGACAGCATTACAATATATTTTTATTTTGGTTTGTTGTCTTTGTCTGAAAAGGCACAGAGGAGAAGGATAAAATTAGCATTTTAACTGGATATTTAGCAAATTGTTGATTGCCAACCCAGATAATCCTTTTCTGTTGTTTTTGGATGGGTTTTTTAAAGAGAGGGGTGAGGGTTAGGTTGGTTTTGAGATTTAATGTTCCTAAGTACGTTTTTAGTATTTAGGAATCCATGTTGACTTTAATAAGGGAGTAATATTTCTTACTACCACTAAATGCTGGGATTCCAAGTCCTTTTCCTGTATGTATCCAAAGTGTGTTTCACTTGTAGACAATGATTTTATTTTCATGTAAACTGAGCATATAAGCCAGGAAAACAAGACCCAGTAGTTTTGAACATATCCTTTGAAGGAGGGGTTCCCAAGGCCTTTTGCTGTATCTTTTTTCATAAACCAGGGTGTTTCATCCAACCTGATGATACATCACTGCAGGACAAAGGAATGGCCCAAAAAGTGGTTTCAGATGGTTGGAATCCAACACACAGGCTGCAGGTTCCCTGGCAGAACAGACCTGACTGCAGGATATTGTGGGCCTGGTCTTCCTCCCTGTCCCAGCTATGCATTCCTGCCCCCTGGAGTGTTCGAATTGCCATTTCATACACAAAGACAGTTGGAAAAAGTGAATGTTCTTCTGTCGCCTTAGCTCGTTGAAATGACTCAGAGGATCGGGTGGAGAGCCAGATCCAGCAGAGAGGAGGGAGTGGGACTGTGGCAGTGAGCACTTACGATGTCTGAGGTTGCCATGGAACCCAGTCTTGGTGCCAGAATCAGTCTTTTCCCCAAGGAAAATTAAGTGTGTAGATTTTCTTCATGGTAGCAAATTTTCACATGCTGCTGGATTACATTTGGAAAGCATGCTTTTAAGATAACTTATAGACATTAGGATTTTTAAATTTTCACAGAAATCTCTAATGCCATTTAGAACAGGTAAGTCCTGTCACTAGTGTGTAGTGTTATTGACATAAAAAATGAGGAATTTATGAGAACCTCTACTGAATAATTTAATACAGTTCTGAAAGATGCTTTTGTAGATTGTATTTTTCTTAAATGGATGTGCATATCCTTCTAAATATTATTTAGAGACATTTCTACACCATACAGTATATATAATATAATACACTAAATATATATATATATAAATATATACACTAAACAAATATTCTGACTGAAAAATGTGAGTTTGGGAGTGTGCTCTTCAATTCAGTGGACAAAATTCAAAACATGAAAGGATATAATCCAGGTTGGTTTTGAAGTCTGGCTTCTCTAGCAGTGTTTTACATACAAATCCATGTGTCTTTATTTATGTGTCTTTGTTCTGATCATGAAGAAGCACCTTGATCAAAACACTGAATTATGTTAATCCGATCCTGGATTAACACAACTACTCAATTACAGACCTTCTCTGTAAACCAAATAAAGTGTCTGTGTAAGTAGAAACAGAGGAAATCTCTATAATGACTCCTTTAGTAGCGAATATATTTTTTTTATTTATAAATTCATGTCTATCTCAAAATCTTCTTTATCCACTTCTAGTGCATATTGCAGTCCAGACACAAAGCAGAAGTTTCAAACTAAGCAACTGCAAATAGAAATGCATGGAAAGTATGTGATATTGGCTGCAATCGCTGCGTTTTGAGGCCAGTAGGAGCTGACTCATTTTGCTCGTGTTTGTTTGGACTTTTTACTAAAATCAAACCTAAAGCGTGGAACCTTCTAATAGAGACATTTACATGAAATAAATCAGGAGACAAATACATTAACAAAACAAATGCAGCAGCTCTGTAGCTGTTTGTATGTGAGAAATACCTTTTTCACTTTTCGGTCTACCTGCATTAGTTCCAGTCCAAGGTTCTCTTTTTAGCTGATAAATGAATATTTCCAGAAGAGAATTACACCTCACTTTCTTTCCCATCACAAATTGTCTTGGCCCAGAACATGATGACTGGTTGCCCTTTTGTAATGAGGATTTTGATGCATTAATTCTAAGTTAATGTCTCTTGCTTTATAGATTGGAAAGTCCATCTTACACACCACCTCACCAACTGCATACACCCCAGCAGCCTTATTCATCTATTCCAGGTAACAGTTGACAAAGGGGTGGGAGAGGCAGTGAGACAAGGTGGCATCCTCTGTGTTAATTGCTATCTTGCTTATGCAGAAATAGGGGGAGACCTTTACATGAAAAATGAATTAATTTGCATAATTGACTTCTGTTATTTATAAAATGTAAAAGTGGGAAGTTTGTGTTTGTACCAAATACATTGTGTGTGTTTTTTTAATTTGACTTCTGTTTTGATCATGTGGAAGATGGCTTAAAACAATTATTTGCAGTACATTTTAGTAGGATTTGTAGAGTATTTTACGCAATAGTAAATTCTTTGAGGGATGAGGAGTATAGTATCTATTTAGGATGAAATTGGCTTTGTTATTCTCTTGTATTTTCAATATAGAAACACTTTTTTCCATTGCAGTGTTCTGAGTAGTGAAACAGATTAATTTGTTAAAGCAACAGAAGGTGATGTTTAAATCATTTCCACAGAAGTTACATTGGGTGCTATTTTTATTTCACTTAGGAGTCATCAGAAGGTCCACATCAATGTCTTATGTAGATGGGCATGTAGGGACATGGCCCAAAGAAAAAAGGTAAGTACTCTTACAAGCTAGTTACAAAATATTGCGGTTTGGTTATGAGCCGTAGTAAATGTTCCACTGTAGTTTGGATTTTCAGAATCCTGTAAAAAGAATTCTTGTAAGCTACTTGCAAAAGTAGAAAAAGAAAGATAAAGCCATATAATGGATTGAAAACTGGTTAATAGGAAACAATATTCAGAAAGAAATAATTTATTCTTTACACTGAAAGATATATACTTCAGATATTTGAATTGTTGGCATTGAATATGTTCAGATTTACTCACCACAGTGAACTAAACTGAGAGTAACATGGTAATGATCTCAGTAGCATTTAAACTTGTATTATTACAGGGATGCTAAGAACAATCAGGCTGAATGTTTTGATTTTCAGTTAGACCAGTCGTAAACTTTTAGTGGTGCATAAACTGTCTTTTCACATCTTCCTTCTGATCTATGATGGCAATTCCTATACTCCTAAAATTCCCAGAATTTATTCCAAAGTAGCAAAAAGCATTGACTGAATCTGAAGAAAATGTTGTTTCATTCTATTGTGCTTTTTAAAAAGTTATTATATCTATTTATCTATCTACACATATCTATCTAAAGATATATGCAGGTTTATTATATTTGAAGCTGGGCAAAATACAGTACACCTAATAATGCCTTTAATACTACCAGCTTAATATAATTTTAAAGCCAAATACAAATATTTCATTATTCTTATTAATAACCATGAGTTGCTCAGTTACTTTCTTTGTTCTGATCTCTGTTAGGTCATCATTACATGGAGTTTCGTTTGACATTCCTTTTGACAAGGAGAAAAGCATTCCAGTATCTACTCCACACAGAGGAATTCCTAGATCTGTGAGCAATGAAGGCCTTACAGGAAACATCAACCGCGTGTCGAAGCATTCTAGAAAAAATCTGTCCTTCAAACCAGTGAATGGAGAAGAGGAGAATCAAGATATTGAAGAGGAAAAGGACACGGCACCTCTTAAAGACACAAAGGCCAATCAGTCTCTTAATGCAAATCAAAGAAATGCCAATGAGAGCAGACACTACAGGTTTCCAAATGGAGCTCTGCAAAACAGGGCAGTTCTGGATGATTTTGGCAATCAGATTGAGACGCCAAGCATTGAAGAGGCTTTGCAGATAATTCATGACACCGAAAAATCTCCCAGACTTCTCCAAACAGACCAAGTTACAAATGGGTTCTTTCTTCACAATCGGGAAATGAGCATCTTGAATTCAAACATTAAACCAAATCAGACTACCCCAGATATAATCACAGACACTAAAGGTGCTCTGAGTCCTGTGACTGACAACACAGAAGTAGATACTGGAATACATGTCCCATCAGAAGATATCCCAGAGACAATGGATGAGGATTCTTCTTTGAGAGATTATACTGTAAGCATGGACTCTGACATGGAAGAACCATCTAAATTTCTCCAGGATTACGATATGCGGGCTAGCAATCACAGAGATCAATTAAGTCCCTGTCCCAGCTCAGTAAGTACTAAATCACAGGCAGGCAGCAGTGCTTCTTCGAGCTCAGGGGTTAAAATGACCAGCTTTGCAGAGCAGAAATTCAGGAAGTTGAATCACACAGATAGTAAAAGCAGTGGAAGCAGTTCTCAGAAAACCACACCAGAAGGTTCTGAGCTGAACATCCCTCATATGGTTGCTTGGGCTCACATTCCCGAGGAGGCATCTGTTCCTCAAGGAAGAGACACTACACAATTACTGGCTTCTGAAATGGTGCAGCTTAGGATGAAACTAGAGGAAAAGAGGCGAGCCATTGAAGCACAGAAGAAGAAAGTTGAAGCTGCATTCACAAAGCAGCGGCAGAAAATGGGAAGAACAGCGTTTCTCAACGTCGTGAAAAAGAAAGGTGATGGGGTGTCACCTCTCCGAGAGGAAGCAGCAGGAGCTGAAGATGAGAAGGTATTCACTGACAGCAATCGGTTGAAAGAAAAAGAAACTCAAAAATCAGATGACCAAATGAGTAAGGCTTCAGAATTAATAAAAGAAACCCCAGAAAATTCTCATAGCAAATGGTTAAAATCTCCTGCTACTTCTGGGGATGCTGAAAAGCAATGGAATTTAGCAAGCCCCTCAGAAGAAAATCTTAATGACGGAGATCTCTTAGAATATACAAAATCTATTGAAAAACTAAACTCTTCCCTACACTTTCTACAACAAGAAATGCAACGTCTATCCCTTCAACAGGAGATGTTGATGCAGATGAGAGAGCAGCAGGCTTGGGTTATTTCTCCTCCTCAGCCTTCTCCTCAGAAACAGATTCGGGACTTTAAGTCTTCTTCAAGGCAAGGGGGAACTCCAGCTCCTGTTGCACCTTTCTCCCAGGAATCTCCTCGTTCTACACATCAGTCTCCACAGTCTTCCAACAGGAAGAATGCCTCTTTTCACGTTAAAATGCAAAGGACTCCTAGGCCAAACGAACTGAAAATAACACCTCTGAACCGTACCTTGACTGCCCCACGGTCTGTGGACAGTCTTCCCCGTTTGAGGAGGTTTTCTCCCAGTCAGGTTCCCATTCAGACTAGATCATTTGTTTGCTTTGGAGACGATGGTGAACGTGTAAGCGAACCTCAGTTAAAGGGAAATGTTTTGAAAGAAGGCAAATCTACAGAAGAGGTAGCGAAAGAAGAAGGACCAAAATTGCCAAAACAGGGTGAGCAGAAGTTGGAGGAGAAGGAGATTAAGCCTATTGAATCTAATGTTTCTGAAGTATTATCTCAGCCTATCACAGAAACTGTCTGCCTCACCCCAAATGAAGATCAGCTCAACCAACCGATTTTACCACCTCCAGCTCCCAAAACAGCTAACTTAATTGAAGTTTCCCTATCAGATTTGAAGCCACCAGAAAAAAGCGAGGTATCTGTTGAGAAATATGAAGGTGAGAGTGATAGAGAGCAGTTTGAAGATGACCAGAAAGTGTGTTGTGGATTCTTTTTTAAGGTAAGAGAACTAGTGGATGTGTATGTCAGCCATTAAACTTTGTTTGAATCTTTGATTGAGATGTGGATGTCGCTGATGATTGAAGTCCAAGCAGATGGTACTGCAATTCTAAATGTGCAAGCTGATCTTTTGGAATTGATTTATTTGGCTTAATAAGAGTGGTGAGATTCTACCATATTGCAGTTCTGAGCATGCCAGAGTATCCCTTTCCATTCATAGTTAGGGAAGAGTGCTTGGAGGTCCTGGTGAGAAAGATGCATGCTGAATGTAGATTTATTTTAACATATGTTTTGGTGATCTTGATTAAACGTGCTCACATCTCATCCCACCTCACTCCCAAATAAAGTTTTTGAAGTACATAACAGCCTGCATTTTTTAAAATTATTCATATTTTTGAATTGTCCTTTGGAGAGCCTTTTTCTGTCCCTTGACTGGCTAAGGAAATATAGTCTGCTAAGACTCCCTTTTGAAGTTGGTATTTGGGAGCACTCCTTGGAGACTTTTTATTATAAAAAGAGCTTTATTCAGACAGGCTTTTAACTATAATTCGTATTGTAAGATAGTGGTCTAGACTTATTTCCATCTTGGAATACCCCAAAATTTTGTGTTGTGTGTCTAGATGCACCTAGCTTGTCTAGAAGCATTCCTTCATTCTAACAAAACACCTGGCTTGCTCAGAAGTTACTTTTATATGGTGCATAGTTATTGGGGTTTGTGATAATTACCTTCATGTTCATACATGTGGAATCTTCCAAAGCTGAAAGAAGACATTTATACTATGTGGGATCTGACTCAAAACTAAAACATCTCACTTAGCAAGTTTTCTCATATCAGCATTGAATTTTGTTTGACTCAGGAAGGCAAAATTCTATTATGAAGTTTTTAAGACTCTTAAGAAAAATCTTCAAAAATAAACTTATTCCAAACACTGCAAGAGTATGTCAGGATACCCAGTCTACAGAATTGTCTAATGACTTGGCAAAATCAGCTCGTGAATTTAGAGATCTTAATATTTTTTTTTCCTTTTCCTTCAAAAATGGTTGCTAGGATGATCAAAAGGCAGAAAATGATATGGCAATGAAACGAGCAGCATTGTTGGAGAAGCGTTTGAGAAGGGAAAGAGAGACTTTGCTTCGAAAGCAGCAGCTGGAAGCAGAACTAGAACATAAGAAGGAAGAGACAAGGTAAACTACATATAATGGTCAGTAATGGTGAACATAAAAATGTCTGGTTTAGTTAGAAGTGGAACTCGCATGTCAAAAATTTGCATCTTAATATCCAAGTTATTTACTGGTAGAGCCAGGTGTGCAGAGGAGCCCAGCTGGCCCTGCAGGACAGCAGGTGGCATCAGTCTGTAGCTCTCTCCGGCTGGGAGCTGTGCTGGCCAGAGCACAGCTCCTCAGAGCACGGTTCTGAGGGAGCCTGTATCCCTCAGGGCTCTTTCTGCACAAATGCACAGTGTTCACCATGTTACAGCAGTGAAGCTGATAAACCTGCATTTGGTTTGATTGGTAGCAATATCCCAAAAAGTTTAAACTCTGTGAAAATTGTAAAAAAAATCAAAGCAATTGTCTCTTACTGGTGTTTGAGAACACCGAAGTTCCAAAAATCTGATGCCCATGTTGTCTTCACTGTGCTAGCTGAAATCCTTTATTTGGAAAGTTTCCACTGCTGAATTTTTTTGGTAATTTTTCAGACGCAAAACAGAAGAAGAACGTCAGAAGAAGGAGGATGAACGAGCACGGAGAGAATTTATTAAGCAGGAATATATGAGAAGGAAACAACTAAAGCTTATGGAAGACATGGATACTGTCATAAAGCCACGTTCCCTCTCAATCAAACAAAAAAAGCCACGTCCAAAATCTATTCATAGAGATCATATTGAATCACCTAAGACACCAATCAAAGGTCCACCAGGTAACAAATGTTTGTGTGGAAAAAGAGTCTGTTCATGCTAAAACACCAGCTTGGTTTTTGGTCCTAGCTAGCACGTGCATTTATGAGTGTCTTGTGCTAAATTAAAACTGCACGTGACCAAACTGGAAAGCAAAAATTGGCATAGAAATGGAAAGATCAGTGTCACTTACCTGCTATGCATGCATGCATATATCAACAAACAAAAATGTTAGCTCTGAAAATCCAGTGGAGGGACAAATGTGTGTTGCAAGTTTCACGCACTCCCGTGTTTTCTTCACTAATCTCTTCTTGCACCTGTAGAGCTAAGAATGAATAAAAGTTGGGAGATAAGAAATCAGTAAATAAAATGGTGACTATAAGGTAAGAATACTTAAACTCACACAATACAGACAAAACTAAAATTAGAAAGTTACTTTTATATTTCATGGACGTTTTCTATTTTGCTCACTTACCCAACTGCATGTATAGCTAAGAACATAGCAACACTAACCACGTGGAACAACTTAGCATTCTTTACATACAAAAGAGCTTGCAGTAATGACTGGAAGAAGTATTGCCAATTTACAATTAGAAAAAGTAACCAGACTGCTCAGTGATCCTTTTTGTTACAGCCTCCTCTACCCTTGTTGTTGTGCTGCATTTGCTCTGGCTGCTTCCCTCCATCTTCCAGTGTAATTTAAAGTATTTCCTTAACACCTTCCAAGAATCCATCCCAAGCTTTAAATTAAGTCTCTTAAGCTCTCTTTCAAGAGGACTTATTAACTTTAATTGCATTCTTTGATTTGCATAGTGCCAGTATTCCCATGTCCATGCTTTCCATGAGTGCTTAGTCTGAGCCCATCCCCAGTGGCTGCCAAAGCCTGGCTGTCAGCGAATGTTTCCATGAGGTGCAGCACATATGCATGCAGGTATACCATGGATGGGTGTTAGTCCCATGTAGAAAAGCTCTTACTGACTTTCAGATGCTGGTGTTGGTCTGATGAACAGACTCTCCTACTTGCATAGGTTTATAAGCTTTAACTTTGTTTTTATCCAGGTTCACAGCTTTATCGTGTTTTTTCAGTATCTAGTCTTTCATTGGCATCGCTGAATACAGGGGACAATGAGAGTGTGCAGTCAGGCAAGAGAACACCAAGGTAAAGCTAAAATAACCATTTCATTTAATAAAATTTGATAATCAGCTATGTAAAACTAGCATGAATTTTTTAGAGGTGGTGTATATATTGTGTACTTCGAGAACAGGTATGTTTTCCTCATTTGAGGCATGGATAGTTTCCACTGTCAGACATTCGGGAACCAAGCCATGATCATTTGTTTTGCAAATCTTACCAAGTAAACCAGTTGGGCAGGTATAAATGAGGTCAAAGCAAAATGCTGTTCACACAGCCTCTTTAATTCACCTGCTTGTATCTAAGTCTCAGCTTGTGGATATTTTCTAAACCTGTGTGCTACATGCAACTACATAGCTGCTTTTCTTTTCTTAACATAGAAGTTTCTTTTCTGTTTGTTCTTTTTTCTTTAATAGTTGTACAGGGAATTATTGAATGCTCACTAGGACTTCAGCTTTTTCCAAACACCAGAATTTATCTTGCATTGAAAATCACCTGAAAATAACAGAGACATTTAAATTTTTTTATACAAAATCTGTATTATCATTCAGAGGAAAATTATTTCTGTGAACAACTTGATAATATTCAGAAAAATACTTTTTTTTTTAATAAAAAAGAAATAGGGAAGAAAGGCAGGTTAGGAAAAGGGGGTTGATGTGGAGTACTACATACTGTGATACTGCATGTTGTGTTTTCATGGCCACTACACATTCCTCATCAGCTCTGACAAGCCTGCAGCTGCCTTCAATTGACTTCTCAATTACCTTGATGTCTCAAGAACTGACTTTCCAGTTATTACATATGAAACTTTCATAAATGATCCAATTAGCCTAACAATCTCTTGCCATCTCTTAAAAATTAACAGTTTTAATTGAGAGGGACATTTCTTCCAGCTCTATGAGCTATTACAAAAGGCTGGATGTTGCTCATCTACACAGTCTCTACAGGAGGTGACCCCTGTGTGTGGGGCTGTAGTTGTGCAGTGCTTACTGTGCTTGTAAGGAGCAGTACATCTTCCTCAGGCTTTCATTTGATTTAGGGCATTGAGACTTTTAAAACATTATAGTAGTAACGAAGTTGAAAGAATTTTCAGTATCATCCCAAACCCATATTGTCACCTTGTTCTTGCATCACCATTGTCTTTGATGATGCCACTGAGAGAATCTCATTGATGCATTTGTCACCTTCTTCATGCAGGTGTTAATCACAAAAGGTTTAGGATATATTATAAACTGAATTTTCATCTGTTGCTGATTTTACTGAAAATGAGCATGCACACAAATGTTGACATGATACCACTTTTTTCCTTATTCTGTGCCTTTTTCTCGCTTAGAAAACTTTCATTACAAGCTGCAAATTTAACTGGCTTTTGCAGTAGCCACAATCAAAAATATTAAAAATATCTTGTAATAATTTAGGAAAACTTGACAATCTTGCTTAGACCTTTAAATGCAAAATTATCCACATTTGAGTGCAGCCTGAAGAATTACAGCAGCAGAAGTTAATGCTTGTGAAAACAAAAATTAGAGGGGAAATTGTTTTACTGTCTTAAATATAGCAGTTCTCACTGCCAGTTGTTGCAGTCATAAATATAAATGAACTGAGTTTTTACTTCATATTCCTCATTCTATCAAGAACTGGTTTATTCACTACATGAGATAATGTTGGTTTGCCAGCACATGTTAAAAGTGACCCGAATTCTCACTTAGTAATTCTATTTCACAACCAAGAACATCTGTTAGGTTTCTATCCCTCAGATGTAGCCCAAAACTTGACTAACACACACCTCACCTAAAGACCAACTTCTTGCATCACTCAAAACACACTAAATATTGTGCATTTAGGTTTATAGTTCATGATTCAAATCATGGTGTTTACCTTAGTACAGTTTGCCTTCTTTTCGTATCAGAAGGCTTCTCAGCTGAACATTGTAAATTTTTTTAATAGATTTTAAAACTAATGTTTAGGTCTGAATCTGTGGAAGGATTTTTATCTCCAAGTCGCTGTGGTAGTCGTAATGGAGAAAAAGATTGGGAAAATGCATCTACAACTTCTTCAGTCGCCTCTGCTACAGAGTACACAGGTCAGTGACAGCAATATTCAGAAAAGTACCTGCCTGTTAGTGCTCCTATGCATGAAAAGTTTTCAGTTACCTTCATTTGGCTTCCTAAAACCTGACTGAGTTTTACCCTTCAAAGTAGAGGGTAATAATACAAGGTTAACATTTTAAAACCAAAGTAAGAATACTGACTCAATGGCATTTGTGATAACCAGAATAAACTGCAGTCAGGTGCAGAACAGCACATGGGCTCACACATCACTCTCTACTTCAGTAGTGTCTCTAGCAAGGCACAAAGCATTGAAATTTTAACTCAATTTAGAATAGAGTTATAAAAACCAAATATCAACAGCAATAAATCTGCGTAGCAGATATAATGCAAATATAAATATTCTGCACCGTTTGTTTCCTAACAGATCCTTTGTTGTTTATCAAGAACTTCATGATCTGACTACTAATTCTTTATTATATTATGAATCAAATAATAGTTTTCTCTAACTATGCCACATGTGATACTACCAAGACCTTGCATCATCAGGATTATACAAGCTCCACTTTTGCTAACCTAATATCATTTTCTTTGTGAGAAGAGTAGCATAAGGTTAAGTATTTTCTAGGCCCATTTTTCCCCAAAACGGGGATTTAATCTTAAATTTAACTGATGGTTGTACATTATTTTCCTTTCCAAGACTTGGAATTGGTACCCACATATTGGGTTTTTTAGTGGTCTAGATCCAAGTACACATGTATTTCAGAAATTAAAACAGGAGATTTCTCATTTAACCAGATGAATCAAGTCATTTTGCTGACAGAATAACCTGACAAATGTAATGCCAGATCTTTTATTCCTGGTTTTGGGTAAAACATTTCTGTAATTCCAAAGAGGACAGGCAACAGCTACTCTAAGCACTGCATATGCCTCACTGTTATACCTCTCAACCTTGAAATCACAGGTGTAGAAAAAGAAAAAGAAAGACTTTGCTCTCTCCTGGACAACTGAAATTTTAGTTAGAAAAAGCAAAATGTTTTGTTGTTCATACAAAAGGTCTTCTGAGAGAAAAAATATTTACCAAGGCTGCCAGTAATAATGATTTAATAATGAAAGACACGTTTGTAAGTAAATTCAGTGACAGCTGAATGACATTTTACTTGTTTGTGAAGTTTGTGGTCTCTCACCTTATTCTATATTATTCCTGGATTTGTGTCTTCATGCATGCAGCAGTTCCACACCAGAAGTGCTTCACAGCATTTGAAGTAACTCTTTGTTGGCTTATTGATTAATTTAGCTTATTTATCGTTCCTTTTCCATAGGACCAAAGCTCTTCAAAGAACCCAGTGCTAAATCCAATAAGTATATAATTCAGAATGCACTGGCACATTGCTGCCTGGCTGGAAAAGTAAATGAAGGTCAAAAGAAAAAGATCCTGGAGGTAAGATTATTTTTCCCCTAAAAGCATAAACACCTAAGTCAAACCAAGTCAGGCATTATGGAGACTCTTAAGCATAACTCCAGATATTGAAAGGAATCCTCAGAGATTATGGCAGCAATTAGAGAAGGGATTTAGTAACTTCTGTGACTTGCTTGCTGTGTAGGCAGAAAGGTTTTCCAGTGCTGTAGAAACAAGAGCTGTTACTTTGTACATGCAGCACAGGAAGCTAAATTAATTCATGTGTTTAATTGATAGTTATTGCTTGTTTTATCAGGGAACTTCAACATCTAGGCTTTCGTAATACACTCACAAAGTTGTTTTCCCTTACACATAGAGATTGTCAGATTGGGAACTTCAGAACTAAAGCACAGCACCCTCATGAACAGAAAGAAACCCAATCCATCCCTTCTAGGCTCTTCTCCAGTTTCCAAGCAGCAGGGCAAATTCAGGACTTCCTATTACAGGACGGTGCCTTCCAGTCTTTTCTCTTACAGTGCTATAAACCTTTCTGAAGGTGCACAAATACTGTAAGGGTAAGAACTCAGGGACCAGTTTCCAGGTGTTTCCAGGCAAAAGGAGTAACACAGAGTCTGAACCTTGAGAGTAAAAGGACTGTTCCATTTACCAACAATGACAAATTCAACACTAACTAGATCAAACATCACAGACACTTGGAATCCAGATTGAATTTCTCTTCTGGAATAAATTTCACAGCTGTATTTGTTGCTCTTTCTTTTCTTGATAATCCTTCTGCATCCATGTCTAGATGCTGTTTTCTCTGTCTTTCCAGACACTTTTTGGAAATACCAAGTCAGGAATCAGGACAGAGTCTTGCTATTTAAGTCACTTGGAGCAAAATGACCCTTAGAAATCCCAGAAAAAAGTAGCTGCAAAAATGTCATGCTTAACTGTAGGATGAAGCATACATTGCTTGATAACCACTGTATGTGTTCAGGGTGTGTGTCCCATAGAAGGTCTATTAGGTGGAATAGGAATATGAAGATTTCAGCTAATAAAGAACTTCTGTTCAATATGTTTCAACTGACTTTATGGTTTGACCAAGCTTGAGTGGGTTTAGGGGTGACTGAAATTTTGTTTTAGCACCAGAGGGTCTTTCAGACACATTTGAAGTTTCCTGTTCCCAAACTTGCAACTATTAGACCCACTTGATGAAATGGATGATGATAAGAATTTTTATTTAGTCTACAAAAAGACTTTTAGGATGTCTGTTCTTGAGGTACAACTCAACAATTATAGCTGAAATTATCTAAATAAATTAGGTTTTGCTTGAGATGGCTATCTACCATATCAAAATTCAGACAGGTGAAGCTTAGCAAATTCTAATGATTGAAAACAAGGTCTTTTAGTGGACAGAGCTAGGCATAAGTTTCAGCTCTGGTAGAAAATTAATTTGAAATGAAATCTAATGATTTGGAATGTTTTCTAATTACAATGCAAAATTCATATTATGAATGTTTTTCTTTCTTTCTTTCTTTTAAAGGAAATGGAAAAATCTGATGCAAATAATTTCTTAATCTTGTTCCGGGATTCAGGCTGCCAGTTCAGATCTCTGTATACGTACTGCCCCGATACTGAAGAAATCAATAAATTAACGGGAATAGGTCCCAAATCTATCACAAAGAAAATGATAGAGGGACTGTATAAATACAACTCTGACAGGAAGCAATTTAGCCACATACCTGCCAAAACTTTGTCTGCCAGTGTTGATGCAATTACCATTCACAGCCATTTGTGGCAAACCAAGAGACCAGTAACTCCTAAGAAACTTTTACCCACCAAGGCATAGTAGATGGGAAAAAAATTGCTTGAGACAATTATGATAAACTTGCACTTCATCTTTACTGCCTATAGGAAATAGATTTCTAGTTGCCAACAAGACTCTTAGAACTTAAAACTGGACACCAAGTTCTATTATCATGTCCAACTGGAATGTAAACACAGTGTTTAGGAGTGCAGAAGATTAACTCTTAGGTGAATAATTATGAGTGATTACGGAAATGTTTGACTTGTGTGGAGATTTGTATGTGCTAATGCAACATATAGAGTATATTTGCTCTGTATTTTGATTAGATACACTGAAGCACTGAATGTTCCTCTTTAGTGACTCAAACTACATTTTTTACATCTGTTGCCTTATATGTTTGTATTTGTGCTTGTCTTGAAATATTTTTCTTTCACTACAGAAAAACGTCTTAATATTCTCAATACCATTGAACTTTGCATACTGACTTACAGTAAAGACTAAATGATAACTCGTATGTCACTGAATAACAGCTGAATGGGTCTGTTCTGCAAGATCCTTACTGTGCTGTAACAAAATCAAGATTCCCCTATGTATTTATAATTCTTTTTCAATTAAATAGTACTGATTTACTTATAAACTAAACAGTAAAGGAAAAACCTTTGAACTGCTTGAAGTTTCCTTCAAATGAATTATTTAACAACTCAGGGTAAAGTTAGGTGATGCAAATATTTCTGTTTCAGTAAGTTGCCATCTGAGATGTAATGACCGACCACGTGCATGTTCATAACACCACTAAAACTCAAAGTAAAAAAGACTTGGTAGCTCTCTGAAACAGGTCAAGCAAGTGCCCATTCATTGCTTTGCACTGTTCCAGCTGCAGAGAGAGCACACGGTCAGGTCCTGCTTCTACAAGGAAGGAATAGGAACTCATGAAACATTCAGAACTAGATCCCTGATGTTGCCTAAGAGAGCACTAAATATTCAGAAGAATCACAGAATTCACTAAGTCACAGATCTTTGAGAAGTCGTGTATCTAATTCCCATCAATTTTTAAGATCCAGGCCACTTCCTGCCTTCAGATCTGCCAACTCAGACTTGAATCAGTTTTCTAGGGAATAGACATCTGATAAGAATTTTCAGTGTGTCTTCATAAATTGTTTTCTTGACACTATCCAACAGGTGATGTCTTGTGACACAGCAATTTTTAAGTACACGTGGCAAAAAAGCCTAAATGACATTTCAGTACATCTATAACATGACCATTTGCAAAACCAAACTCTAGGCATATTTCAGTATTATTTATAAAGGGCTGCATTTTAGTTCAAAACAGTGTTTGATTATTTTGTAAGTCACTATCCCGTTTCAGTGTTTGTTTCTCTTATAATTTGCTTTTAACATAGCACTGTTCTGAAAAAAAAAAAAAGAAAACACAAACTTGAAGCCTCCCCTAAATCTGTGGCTATTTTGATAACATTGTGCACCAGAGAATTTGTTGGGGGGGGGGGGGGAAATCTCATTTGGGGAGGGAAATCTCATTCTCAGGAAAAGACTTGAATGATTTGTGATTCTGTTCTGTTTCAGTGTTGTGACAATTCCATTCACATAAGACAGTATTGTGCTATAAGTATGTAGTCCATTCAGTTTCATGGGAGACTAAAATGATGTTCATATTTCTCTCATTAAACTGCTTTGAGAGAAACTGCCTCACTACTACGATGTGCTCATTTACTTAGAGAAAAGATGCACAGGAATGAGATGTCATTAAGCAGTTTAGAACAGTACTTTTTTAAATTATTATAAGGCCTTAGGCATCAGTGCATCTGGATTATAAACATTTTCTCAAAAATGCTGTCAGTTTACTGTAATTTATGTTCTTATATTTATGTATATTTGTTAAAACTGTAAAAAAAGAAAAAACACTTTAAAATACATGTTTAATATGTATGTGGCTCAAAACTATTTGTGGTTAGCTGATTCCTACTGTTTGCATGTATATCACCAGGATATGTAACTCTTATATTTCAAGTGTATACATATTGTGTATATAGGATATAAATAATATTAAAAAGGGGGGGAAGAGGGTTTGCACATTCTGCCTGTTAGACAGTTCCTACAGATACCATTGTAGGAACATCTTGAATAACAATATGAAACTGTGTATAATATACAGTGATTCAAGAAACCAGGAGGTTGGAATTAACTGACACACATATGGTGAATAACTTCAAAAGAAGTTTTATCATGGGAGGCTTTTATTTCTAAAATCTGTTCTATGATTTAACTGACGATTTGCAACACCATAAAGACACACGCATCAACCTAATCAAAGTGAGCTTAAATACATGACAGGAATTCTTTGAGTAATTTTGAATATATCTGAATGTATTATGAAATTTGCATTTGTCAACAGGTTAAAGATTTGTGCAATGTCTAAAAGTAGAATGTGAATAATGCAGTTGAAAATTTCATTGCTCGCAGTATAAGGTTTTACTTAATACAGGAAAAGTAAGTCTAGAGATGCTTTTCCTTTTTAAGCCTGCAAATTTTCTAATTACAATGGATCTTTGGTTGGGATCATGTTTAAAAAAAAGAAGAAAAAGAAAAAAAAAAAAAAAAAAAGCTTTCCATAAAGGCCAGTATTTATCACTGACCTTTCCAGAACACACTGGTGCTTTCATCAGGGGTATTATTATTGTTGCTATAACTGAATTGCCAAACTCTCGTCTTAGTTTTTGGAGCAAAATTTCATATTCTAACAGTCATAATAGCTACTGATTTTTTTTTTTTTAATGTTAGTATGACTGTTAGTTTTTATTATTTGGCTGTTTAAAGCCAAATTCAGCTATTTAATTATGATTTATTGGGCACTGTTGAAAAATGTACAGTGTATTGTGTGCTTACTTGTCCACTTCTATGGAGCATAGCTTCCATATTTTTTCAAATGCTGTGCTGTAAAATATTGTCATTGCTACTTATGTGGTACAGTGTAGTTTTTTCCTTTCATTTAAATAAAAGCATGGCACCAAAATAACATTTTTTTGTTTTCTTGCTTACCTATAAATATAAACTAAAATTATAAAATGTTCACATTAATGTTTAAATCTTGCTTCTTCTCATATTTCAGCAACATGAAAATTGTAGGAAATGTGCACCATTGCAATTTCTTCTTTTGTTTCCCATCTTTGATCACACTTCCATGGATAATCTAGCTTTCTGATGTTATCTGAGGAAGGCTATTGAATAATTTGTCTTCGTATTTCATTTGTGAGGAGAACAAGGTGTTACCCTGTTCTCTTCAAAAGTGAATTTCACAATTTTAAGTCATCTGATAAACTTCTGGGCTCTGGTTAGCTTCCATTTTTCCAAGGTCACAGAACCTTACTGGCCAGGTTAATAGGTTTGCTTCAGACTGAAAGGTTGTCAAGGTGAACTGAAGTCTTATCTTTGTCAAAATACTGTATAAAGTATGTGTGTGACTTCTAGTGAAATAGTTTGTACTTGCTAGTGATGCTATCTTGAACAGAAACGCTATCAAAAAAATGAGGGATCTCTTCCAGTTTTGTAAATTAGTAATTTTCTGGTTCAAATCATGCCTTTTTGGGAGTTTTGTGTCATCTTGCTGGGTTGCAGAGTAAGAGCAAGGACTTGCTGAAAGTGGCCATGACATCCCTGCACTGTCAACAGGCAGACTGAATTGCTGGGCTAACTTATACAGGTAAAGAACCTCAAAATTCTGTTTGCAGAGCTCTTTGAAGGGTAACTTCAAGAATACCTGCAATCTGACAGAAGGGCTTTTGATGCTGAATTGAAAACTACTGTGGAAGGAAATTAATAGCTTTCCCTCCTCCCCATGAGAACCGGTTATTTCTCAGCCAGCTCAGTCAGTTCCCTGTACAGCATCACAAACAGGCTGACACAAGCAAAGAATTATACTGGAACACAAACACCCAGTTGCACCCAGCAAAGCTATTTTTTTCAGTGGTGAGCCCAGCTCAAAATTCTCATCTAAAAACAGCCTTTGTACAGAACTGCTTCAGAACAGACTTTGTTTTTTCTATCTTTTGGCAAATAACACCATCCTTGAGAAACTTCAGCTCATGCCCTGGTTAATTTGACATAATATGACTGTACTGTGAGCCTGAATTTGTACAGAATTTCGGATTCAAAGTTTGTGCTGCTGTGGGATCCAGTGCAGAGAGTTATGCTTGGAACAGAAGGTTTTGGATCGATCGCCACAAAAATGTGATGCAAAAGTAGCTTTGTTTCTCAAATCCAGCTGTACTGATCAGGTAAATATCAGATGTCTTTTTCCCAACAACTTAATAAAAAAGACACAGGGCTACACCTGTAACTATTTAGATCTTTTCAAATGTCAAAGTAGCATTTCTTTGCTGCCTTGTTACTAATTTAATGAGCTGAATACACAGCTTGAAGAATTGTAGCTATAAAGATCTTGACAGCCACAGCCCTTTACAGCTGCTTTTACATTTTCTAGTTAAATAAATGAAGAAACAACAAAAGGAAAAAAAATCCCCTATAAACACTCCTATTCCAGGTATAGATTGCAGGGGGAAAAAGTGTATTTAATATGTACAGCATTTTCCTTCATTTATAAGCAATTTATTTTTTAAAAGCAATCTGTTCTGTTTAGGAAAAAAGTATGTGACAAGTTTGTATATGCATACATACAAATGCACATTTACCTTCAGACCTACTTGCTTACATACAGAATAAAAAATACACATTTTATTTAGACAACCACAGCAATGAGTCAAACACGGTAGGGAAGTTACTCTGGCTTATTTCCTTCTAGCAAGAAAGAAAAGCAGCTCTTACACTCAAAACTACTGTTCCTGTAGGAGGCAAAGAAGCAATACAACATGCACATTTCAGTACAAACTCTTTGGGACATGGAGTTCTTTTAATCAAATTTCTGAGTTCAAGGATAACGCTGATGCATGCTAGACAGAACTGCTTCTGATCAGAAGAGCTAATAACCACCAGGATTCAAGAAAGGACAGAAAACAGCACAAACAAGGTAAGCATTCACTGAAAAAAAGTTATTTAAAACTTTCTTCAGAATCTTACTCAACATTACAAACAACTTGTATAAAATGCTTAGGAGTAAATAAGTATTTCATTATCCACTGACAGATTTGTTTAAGCAAGATACTGAATTTTTTTCACATGTGTTTAAGTTTGCATTTAATAGTATGTGAATTTTATGGAGGTGTACTAAGTAATACCTGTATGTACTTCTATGTAACAGTTAATGGAGCTTTGCAGAAAGACTAAAAGCTAATATGGAGCTTTCCATCATGACAGCTCTGTCCTATCATTTCTTCATCATCACCGATCTAAATGTCTGCAGTACGAGACCTGGCAAGGCCCCACAAGCCTGCAATTACTTAAATTACTTGAAGCCAGATTATGCTTTGGCTCGGTATTTTTCTTGTTTAAGCTACCTGAAACTGGAGCTATGATGCTGACATGAAGAATTCTATAGATTATGCAAGAATTCTGCTGAATTGTCACCTCTCAGTTCTGGAAATCCTTTCTTGAAATGAGTAAATGAGTTTTTACAAGAACATGTAAATGTAACATAAAATGTAAAGAGTTGAATGGTTCTGTTACAAGTACAGAAAATCAGGATTGGCCCATATTTAGAGCCAACACACAGAATCACAGAATCAGCTGAGTTGGAAGGGACTCACAAGGATCATTGAGTCCAACTCCCAGCCCTGCCTGTACAGGGCCGTCCCCAAGAGTCACACCCTGTGCCTGAGGGCATTGTCCAAACCCTTCTTGAACTCTGTCAGGCTGGCACTGTGAGCACTTCCCTGGGGAGCCTGTGCCAGTGCCCAACCACCCTCTGGGTGAGGAACCTTTTCCTGATGCAGCTTCAGGCCATTCCCTCGGGTCCTGTCACTGTCACCCCAGAGCAGAGATCAGTACCTGCCCCTCCTCTTTCCTTCTCGAGGAAGTTGCAGACTGCAATGAGGTCTCCCCTCAGTCTCCTCTTCTCCAGGCTGAACAGACCAAGTGCCCTCAGCTGCTCCTCATGGCTTCCCCTCAAGCCCTTCACCATCCTCATGGCCTCCTTTGGATGCTCTCTAATAGCTTAATGTCTGTTTTATATTGTGGTGCCCAAAGCTGCCCCCAGCACTTGAGGTGAGGCCTCACCATCCCCTCATCTCACAATCCCCTCCTTTGCCTGGTGATGCTGTGCCTGATGCCCCCCAGGGCAGGGTTGGCCCTCCTGGCTGCCAAGGCACTGCTGACTCACGTTCAATGTGCCATCGAGTAGGGCCCTCAGGTCCCTTTCCATGGCGCTGCTTTCCAGTGTCTCATTGCCCACCTGCAATATTTGTAAAACAGTCACACAATTACTGTTTTCTTTTCTGAAGTGCTCCAAGCTCAGACTGCAGCGCCCTGGTTTGTCACTAGGCAATGCAGATCTCCTCCTCCACTAATCCTGATTTTCAAGCTCTGAAAACCCCACACCCAACAGCTTTGCTGTTCGTGGGAGTTACCTTCTTTGCAGTAATGAGTAGGGTGTTCAAAGCAAGCTGAGACCGTCCCAAACATGTTTCTATGCTTAAGTAAAGAGTTGCACACAACTAACAAAGATCTTCTATTGGCTCTCTTCCCACAGGATGCTACCATATGTATCCTCACCAAAACTTAATAATAGTATGATTGCACCCAGAGCAGGGCCACCTACTACTGCTGTCTATTCTTCCATACCTCTTCCTGAAAGGTTAGTTCTTGAAATCTCTTTCCAGAGCATAGGAATTTGCTGCTTACCTGTGAAAGGTCCAATATTCTGAGTAGGAAACGGATTTCTCTTCCTTTCAGGTCCATAACTGAGAAGAAGCTTTATCTTTCTTGCCATCCAGAGATACAGTCTCACAGATTTGGTCTCAGGACCTCCACTGAAAACAAATCTACTGCAGAGAAGATTAGTAAACCACTGTAAAACCATTCTGAAATCAAGATTAAATTTAAAAGCCTATGTGTTTACCTAGAATTTTGTAGGTTAAACAAAATTTTAAATGGATTTTTCATATCTATGCTCAGTAAAGTTATATATATTGGTCAGTTTAGACAATTAAAGTCATCTTGTTTTTCCACATTCCCTCTGATTTATCACCTCTACTGTATCATTTGTACTGGAAAACAGTTTCATTTCTATAATTACATTTTCTCTTAAGCAGAGCCTCCAAATGCAACTAAGCAACAAGTGATAGCTTTGGAAGTAAATGGAAGTGTTCAATGTTTTACCAGCAAATATTCCTGGGAAGTGAAGCTGGGACTTGAACAAAAGGAACCATCGAGTTCCACATTCTTTGCACACACCTGGCAGAGTCGCTGCTGTGCAGCCAGGCACACTCCTCACTGTACAGCCTTTGGGACATTTGTTTTTATTCCTGCTCAGAAAGAAGAGGAAAAAAATAACACAATTCCCCTCTGCCCTTCAGCATATCCTCAGCAAAACAGTTAGCAAGTAGACTTTACCTCACTGACATTTTGTGAATGTAACAGAATCCAGTTCGGCTTCAGTCAAATCCCTGACAACCTTCCCTGGATCTCTGATGCATGGCACACATACATAATTTAAAAGAAAAAAAAAATTTAAATCGTGCATCAGCTTGTCAGAAAATTGCCACTATCTCCATTTTGGCAGGGCCTGACAGTGCACTGCAGTGGGCTCACGAGCACTCTGTCCAAGTGCTGTACTTGCATTTTAACATGATTTTCTGAATCTCATCTCACCCCTACATATAAATAGAGCAAGACTGTTCACCATAATGACTCTGAGGTGCCATAATCTTTTGACAATTACAAAAATGTAACTGAAAGTCAAACATAAAACATAATACACATATTCATAAAACACAGGCAAGACACATGGACACGTAAGATTTCTATAAGGAGTGTGTGCTATGCTCAACAGCCTCAAGAAGCAGATGACAGCATAAGCACACTAAAAAAAATCCCTGGCTGACCTGAGTCAGCAGCAGCACCTCATGCAGTACTTCAAGGTGCTGCCAACAAGCCTTAAGTCCTCGGCGCACGAGCAAAAAGCCGGGTGGTGGCAGACGGGCAGTGCCGCTTCTGCCCTGCTCGTGTGGTGTAAGCGCTGGGTGCCCCGGGGGCGTCGGAGGGCAGGTGACGGCTCGGGAAGCACGGGGCACACGGCCTGGCCGCCTTTGTGTGGGGACACCGGGCTCTGGGTGAGCGTTCTCCCTGGCAGGAGCACCGGAACGGACGGGGGGGCGCTGGGGACACCCGCTTGCCGGGCGGCAGCTCCAGCCCCGCCTTGCCCGGCTCCCGCCCCGCGTTCCCTCAG
>VZTN01025475.1:50333-76719 GCA_013400515.1 Erpornis zantholeuca | reverse complement strand
GGCGCGGTGCGGGCCGGGGGAGCGCTCTGTGCCCGAGGCCACCCCGCGGGAGCTGCGCCGGGGCCGTGCGGCCCTGCCCGCCGCTGGTGCTGAGCTCACGTTCCCGAAATGCTGATGCGGGCTCGGCGCGGCGCAGTTAACCGGGGCGGCTGCTGTAAAGCCGGCGGAGATGGATTTCGTATGGAATCGTGTGTGGAGGGGAAAAAACTATTGGAACAATGTGGGGTATCACAGTCAAAATTCTAGTCTTCGGAAGTTGTTTGGCTTTTCTTATTTTTCTGCCTTCTATTTTCACTGTGATGTGAAGTATTGCATAATTTAATGTCACCTTTTTGTCATTCGCGGTGCGGAATGCGCTGGGCAAGGCGTGTGCGTGTTGTAACAGGGACTGGTGAATGCTGAGAGCTCTGCGGTCACCTCCCAAGCGTGGTGAGGCAAGGATTACCGGGATGGCTCTAGAGCAACAGCTGATCTAAGCAGGGGAACAAAATGGATTACTAGATGGCAAGCCAGTGAAAAATCTGTGTGAGGCAGGAAAGGCTGGTGTGTAAGAGGACACCGATTAGCTGTGTATTGGAGTAGAAAAGGTCTCGGAGTTCAGCTATGGAAAGTTTAGTGAAGGTTTTATATTAAGGCCTTAATATGTTCACTACGTTTCATCTGAGATGATGAATTGCGTGATTTCTTAGGGTGAAACGGGTGTCAGCGAGCTTCACTGGCTGCTGTGGGGATCAGTTCTGATAAAAATTGGGCCTATAGTCTTTTTTTGTGTGTGTGAATTCTTTTGATAGAGAATAATTGGAAGATGATTGAGGGCACTTCAGAAATGGAGCCACCAGGGACTGACCGGGCCCTGAGTGGCCCTGTGGGCTCTGTGTAGCCAGAACTCTGGAGTGGCCTCTGGGAAGGCACGAGAGTCAAATGTAAGTGACTGTGGGGTGGATTAAAAGGTGAAAGAGTTTAATGCAAAATAGCCAGGTTTTTAAATATGTATGACTTGTTCACACTGAGGTTTTCTGTGACAGCTCCCCAGGATGCTGAGGTTGTGGGTCCACATCGCAGCTGTCAGTGAACCAGGACTCCTAATTTGGCGTTGTGCGTCCCTTTAAACGTGTCACTGCTCTCACAGCATGACACTTAAGATTTGAACTATCATATTTTTTTCTTGTATTTCAGGCTAGTTAGAGACTTCATATTCCTTGCTGGGTTTTCCAAATTTATATTCTATGCTATTGACAAATTATTTATTTCAGTTGACAAATAACATGTGAATAACACTTACTGTAGAATTTCGCAAATTTTTTTTCAGTATTAAACTTTACTTTTAATTTCTATCATGTGCATGCATACGCATTTTAAATGTCTTCTAAGAAAGGTAGCTCAGAGAGACTGTTCAGTGCTATCTTTAGATATGTCCAGTTTATAAACATTTTCTTGAAATAGTCTATTTATATGCATAAATGAATATAAATATGTTTTATTTTTTTAATAGTTGTTTTCTTATGCTTCTATCCATGAGAGGATTCTTGCTGTTGGCATGTTCTTAGAACATGAGTATGAACAAAACAAAGGTGAAGCCTCTCACTGGAAGGTTTAGCATTAGGTTTTAATGTTCCAAAGAGCTCATTTAAACATCTTGTCTACTGAAGTTAGAGAGAAAAGGTGTGTCAGGTTTGTGGCAAGATGTTTTTTGGTTTTCTTGATGTAGAAAAACAAATTTAAATATAGAACTAGCAGAGGATGAGAGGGAGTGGACAGAAGAAGGAAGGAAAATGTGGAGAAGTGGCATTCTGAAAAGACTGGGCAAGATAAAAAGGTTGCATGAGAAATGTGGTTGATACAAGGCACCTGAAATATTAAGCTCTAATTCTTGTTTGCTTTCATTTATACCTCAAGATAATGCTGTGCTTCAATCATTCTTGAGTATTAGAGCTTGAGCTGATCAGATTGTGACGTTAGGTGCCATATGTGCTGGCAGAAAGCAATACTGTGTGATGGACCAAAGATGCAGCTTGAGCTCTAATATTGAGTTTCCCTGTTCTTTGCTTTTTAATTATTATTATTTTTACTTATACATGTATTGACCTACCTCTGAATGTCAGAAGACCTCATAGATTTTATAGAGGGTGATGTGTAAGCCTATGTATATTTATAATTTCATGATAACATGCTACTTGTTACTTTGACAGCATAATGCTTATAAAGGAAGTCTGAGCTCTTAAGACTAAAAACCATCAATTACATGAAAATCTTCTCTAGTAGGTTTACTATTCTTTTCTAGCTATTTATGTTGCACTGACAGGGAATGCACACTAAACATTATCATAGTTCTGTTAATGGATAAGCTTATCAGTGTTCTTCAACTCTTTTTCAGAAGTTCAGTATCCAAAGTGTCTGGATGTTGTGATACATTTTTTCTTTACTGTACCCCAAAAGTGCTGTTATTAGTCCTATATCAAATATGAAGGGTACAACCATTCTTTACCCTGATCTATGAAAATTAAGTAAATGAAGTTAAGTGTTCAAATTGTCAGAGGCTTTATGTTCAGGACAAACCTCTTATTTAAAAAAAAAAACAAACTATAATGGAAAATGGAAGACAGCTCACAGGTGCTGGATTTTACTTAGTGTAGATGTGCTCTGAAGCAAAGTACTGAATAATATGCTCATTTTGTCATCAGTATAATATATAAATAATTAAGACAAGCTTTGAAGTTATGTAGGGTGGCTTCCTGTTTACACTTGTGTCCAGTAGAGCCAGTTAAAAAGAAAGCTGGACTTGGTGTTCCTTTCTTCAAAGGAATTCTTAGTCTGATTTTTTTTCTAGCACTTGTCTGATGGGGAATCTCAGTATAGCTTTGCCTAAGCCTTACTTTGTCTTTTGACAAGGAGGTTAATTAGTTTGTGTAAAAACCACCGGTGTCATAAAGCATAATAAAAGAGAAGTGCAAATGCTTTAGATGAGGCTGTGAATTAAGATGTTTAAACTGCTGTTTAAATTTGTGTTGATGTTTTTTCCCCTTCAGTGTATAAGGGTAGGTTTGAATTTTTTCTCTGGGACCGAAAATCCATATCCAGTTGCTAAAAGGGGAAGTTGGAACAGGGCTAAAACATAAGGAAAAAGCATCTTTCTACAAGTTCTGGATTTTGATTTGTGGATCTGTGTATCTTTCTTCCTTGCAGCAAAGCTTTCTGCAAGCCAGAGTTTTGATTTTTTCTTTAGACTTTACTAGCTGAGGGTGTGCTTATGGTCTCTGGGTGTGTCTTTCATGTTAACCCATCAAAATACTTGGTGACTGGAGTCTTCTGTGTCTAAAATGAGAATTAGACCCAGCCATTTTAAGAAGTTAGGACATTTCATCTGGCACAACTAGGTCTCTGTTGTTCCAAAATAAGCTGTGCCGCTATAATCAAATGCTTTGCTAGTCAAATGTTCTGGCAAAAACCTATGTGGAAAAAAATTGGCATACAATTGCGAGGAAGATGGAAAATTTGGGAGTTTAGACAGTAGTGCAAAAACCTGTGTTAGTATTTTTGTATCTTTCTAAATTCACTAGCATTGGTTTATGGTGATCAGTTAGAAGTTTTACTGGAGTAATTGTCTCTTCCTTTCCTCTCTGGTAAGAAATTAATTTCTTGTTAACAGTCTGAGTGTTTTATTTGGTTTATTCAAACTTACTCAGATTGTGTTTCTTTCTCTAGTAGGAGGTAGATAGTTTAACCCCAGTTTTCCAAGGGTGAGATACCTCAAGGCTGTATCATGTTTTCAAGTTGTCTTGTGAGATGGGTTGCCCCACAGCCGGTTGTCTTTCAGTTGCTGGATCTGCATAAGTGACTGATTTCATGAGGGAATTAAGAACAATTTTTATGTCCTCTTTTGAATTATAAGGGAGAGGCACTGGGAGCTATAACCTACTGCTGTGGATGTCTTGCTCTCTGTGGTCGTCTCCCCTCCCTTTATTAATTTTTCGGACCACTGTGCTCCAGTGTCTCTCCTTGTTCCTGGGGCTGTTGCCTCCTGCTGAGAGTTGTTCATCACTGGTACTGGTTTCTTCTCTGGTCTTAAACTGATTATGAGAGCGTGCTGAAGTCAGGGTAAAACTTTGCCACTGCCAGAAAGCAAAGCTCTGTTAGTTCCTCCTGTCAGCATTAGTGCCCTTGTGCCTGTGGAGTGAATAAATGCCTGAGTTGCACCTGGCTCAGATCTGTTCAGCCCATCTGTGGGGCTGGGAGCTGCCTGGAGTGAGTGGCTGAGTGCAGAGGTGAGAAGAGGCACTGCCCCTTTTTGCAGTAGTAACATGGGATTAAACTGATTTTTTCCTGCTGTAATATCATATTCTTGTAGCTGCAGGAGTGCTGCTAGGTGTGGGAGGATTGGTTTGGTTTTGGTTGGGTTTTTTTTTTTTTAGAGTTCCTGATAAGGTAATGCTGTGTAGCTTGGCTGTGTTAGCTGGAGTCTCCCCTCATTTCCAGTTCTTTTTCAGCAGATCAGCTTAAGAGTTACTTGTAAAGCCTTTTTACCATTTGAAAAAGAAGGTTGAACAGCTTCTACTTTAAGTCATACTTAAGGAACCAGGCAAGACTTAGCCAAAAGAAGAATTTAATTTAGGTTTCCTAAGAGGAGTACATGCTACAGTCCTCATATCCTCAGAGGAATTGAGTTGCAAAGGAGCTTGGACCTTGTATCTGTGGGAGCTTTAAACAAGCAGCCTGCTGGCCACCAGGGCTTGAGCTATATCTGCCCTCTTCTCCTTTCTGCTGGCTGGACAGCTCATTAGGAACACTGAGCCAAAGACATGAGCTGGTGGAAAAGCTCCTGCAGTGACAAAGTGAGGAGTGCTGAGGAAGGGCCGGGAACAGGCAGCTGGAGGCAAATGAGCACATGGGAGTCTGGCAGCCAGCAGGCACTGTCTCAGGCCACCTTGACCTGGCAGCTTTAGATCCTTCATGAGAGGAATAGACAAAAATAGATATCCTCAGGAAAAAAAGAATGAAAACCCCTGGCTTACCAAAGTTAAGGTAAGGAGAGATGGCATTTTTAGTGTGCTGTGTTAGAAATAGCTCATATGTGAGAGCTCTACATAATGATATAGTAAAGTGACTCTTCTGCTCTTTGAACTTCAATGTTTGGATTTCAGAGAGGAAAATTTTACATATTGCATATTACATATTGCACAAAATTTACGTATTGTGCATTAATAAGCACAATATTTTCACACTGCTAGAGGATTGATTTCTTGGTAGATTTGTTTATCTGGCCCCCTATTTATGCATAGGACAGAAATGAAAAATTTGCAGATGCCTTGGTAGTTCTTAATTATGGCTTCTTAGTCAACCTCAAAATGAATTACTTATTCTTGTTTAATTTTTGTAATGCCACCATGTTCAGTCCTTTGAATTTTTTTTTGTTGGTAGCCAACATTTGCTAACCAAGCAGAAATTAAGATACTGATCAGAGCTAAAATTCTTTCTTTCCATGTAGGCTGCCATCATGACGGCTGAAGAAACAGTGAACGTTAAAGAAGCTGAAATAATTAAGCTAATACTAGATTTTCTGAACTCAAGGAAGCTTCACATCAGCATGCTGGCACTTGAGAAAGAAAGCGGGGTCATTAATGGCTTGTTTTCAGATGACATGCTCTTTCTAAGGTAGGACTTCTTTTTCTGGTGCTTAAATACCACATGTATGAAAACACAGGAGTTGGCTTGTGATTCAGCCAGCAGCCCCATGCCACTGACCAGGACATCTTAACTTGTGCCCTCATTTTATTCTGCTTTTTCTGGGTCCCATTCCCAGCCCTGCAGTGTGTCCCAGCTCTAGAGTCACTGACATCCTTCCGTGAGCCACTTGGAGTCACTGACCAGGCAGCAGCAGCACACATTGACATAGATTTTTTTGGTTTAACTTTGTTATATTTCTGGCACACCAAGTGCCATGATTCAAGTGGGAGGGAGCCTTAACAAGTGCCAGTGTCAGTGCAGACGAAGTTGGGGGAAAACCATAGGCATGAATAGGATGGGAAAGCCAAGACCTGTTGGCATCTGTGATGTGTCATAATCTTCTTATCGATCACCCAGCCCTGAAGGTGTAGTTGATTGACTTCTAAAATTTTTTCACAGTATTTTAGTGCTAAGATCAAGGACAAGCGGTTTCCAGAGCTTTTCCCCAAAAATATTATGTGCATTTCAAAATAATTCTTAGATTTATCTTAAATTTAACAACACAGAAAAAGTATCTTTTATCATCAAGGCATGAGGGTTGGTGCAATTTACCATTAAGAATATTGCCCTTAATATTATTAAAAAGAATCAGTGTAGATCCACACTAGTTTTTCAGCATTGGTATTTTCTGTTCATGCCAAAGGTACTTAATAATATTGTAGCATGAGAAAGTAATTTATCCAGCTGTTCTTAAAACACTGGAAAGTACATTTTATCACTGAACAAATATCTCACCTGGCTTCCCTTTTCATTAAAATGATGTATATTGGACTAAAATGAAACAAAAGAAGAAGTGCAGAAAGATTCAAGTTATTAATCCATTTTTTTTTGTTTCATTGTTAGCTTAGTGTAGGCCTGGGCCTTTTTTAGAGAGCTCTGTGTGTGATAGGAGGGCATGAAGAAATTGAACTGCTCTACCTGGGCAGTCCAGCCCACTGATCTTGGGGCTGGAGCTGTACTGGCACCCTTCCTGCAAAGCTCTTCCTCTTACATGCTTAATATGGGAGCTCTGGGTTTTCTCATCCCTTTCATAAAATAGCCCCAGCAGTATTTGTACAAGTAAAATTTACTCATTTTTATGTTCTCTTTCATTAATTGGGACGTATTCATTGAAACGATACCTTTATCAAATTCTTCAAGTAAGATTCTTTTTTTAAATAAGAATTACAGGTAAAGCAGGAGACACAGGACCATTTTGTCCTTTTTGATGTGTCTTTAAAAGTACTTAATATTTGTCCTTCTAGTATGCAGTTATTTTTTCAAAATATTGAGAACAGACTTGGATTTTGCTCTTACTGTTAGTCTTATTAGACAATCATCTTGGCATCTGTGCAAAACATTGACTTTTCAAAACAGATTCATCACCTGTTGTGTAATTAAATTATTGTTTTGTACTTAAATGACCTGCTCATTTAGAAAAGGGATGTTCTTGTCCAGTGACATTCAAGGAATGATCCTTTCTTTTACTAGACAGTTGATTCTTGATGGCCAGTGGGATGAGGTTCTTCAATTTATTCAACCTCTTGAATGTATGGAAAAGTTCGACAAGAAAAGGTAAAATAGAATGTATGTCAGAGTTTTTTAGAGTTCTGGGAAATACATGGATTTCTAAGTATTGTCTATAAAAATAGTAGTTCTGAGTTTTTCACCTTAGTATTTGGTGGTTTTTTCTAGTCTGTGTGCTGTTCCTGAAGTGTATGTGTGTGTTTAAACTTGTACTTAAAATACGTGCACACAATCTGTAATGAGCTGTCATGTGCCATACACTTTAGGAATATGATGCATGTTGTACAACCTTTTAATAGATGGCTGCTCTGTCATACTTCTATTCAAGAAATAATATGTTTTCTATTCTTGGTTTTTTCTAATTAGCCTTCTGATATGTGGAATAGAATATTTCTGAAAGCAGTTATGGAGAAAAATATTTCCTGTTTAAAAAAAAATGTTGTGGTTACCAGTTTGTTAAAATTTCATATCAGAGTTCCTTGTCATGGCAATAGCTATGCCTAACTCACAAATTTGATATCAAATAACTTGCTTGTCTCTAGAATAGTGTTTAACTACTGGAGCAAGATGTATAGTATTTCTCTTCTCACCTGCAGGTTTCGTTACATTATAATGAAGCAGAAGTTCTTGGAAGCCTTATGTGTAAACAATGCAATGTCAGCAGAAGATGAGCCTCAGCATGTAAGAATTGCCTCTGGTTTGGGAATTTTTTTTGTTGTCAAAAAATTTCTTGAGATTAATCTGATTAAGGGCAGAGCAGAAATTAAATACACAAATTTTAGCTATTACCAAATGGTTTCATAAACACTGAAAAAAGTAATCAGTATTCTTTGGAAATGATTGTGGCTCCCTGGTCCCAAATGCAATTGTACATAAAAGGGTTGCTTGAAACTTTGCAGATAGATCAGTGACCATATGCTGTGTTTGTGGTCCTGACCCTCAGAATTACTTTAGGCCATTGTGCTAAAATAGAGGGCTCTTCTTTTTTATTATTACTCTTTTTTTTTTTTTTTCCCAGAAGTATTCTGAAGCAATCCTCAGAATCATAGAAATTTATTGTGGTAAAGGGGCCAGATGAAAGTTTGAATGAATCTTACACTTAATTTCTGCTTGTTTAGGAGAGAAAGGTCAGAACTGTTTTTTTGAGGGAGCAGATGTGTTCACAAAGGACTCTTTCAGTTAAATGTGCAAACAGCAGGGGTTGTGGACTTAAGTTCTTGATATGGAAAGAGACATTAACTCAAACTGGCAAAGAAGATGTGCAGATCGTGAAATTAGTTACAGTTTTTCATTTATGTTGACAATACAGTAATACCAAATTTCTAAGACAAAAATGTTATGAAATTAAAAATTATGGCAGCAGCTTTAAGACAAGTGATTTTGTTTTCCAGACTGAATTGATTTTAATTCTTTGTCCCATTACTCTTACATTGTACTTAAGGGTTTTCTCTTGACAGAGTAGAGAAAGTGAAAAGTAAGTCCATAATTATAGTTTAAATGGGAGATATACTGGTTCTTCTATCACTCAATCTGTATACTGTTACTAGGTAGCAGTAGAGGGGAAAAATCAGATTAATGTTCCTTATTTTGTTGTAAATGTTACCAAATTTTTTGGCAAGTTGTGGGTCAAAGACTGCTGTATTGACGTATCTAGGTAATGGGTAAGTGGGGATTTTTGGTGGTTTTTAAATCTTTGTAACTAAAAATGTCAGGGTTTGTGTGTTTAACATGGTTCTTGGCTCTTAGCTATCAACAGGCTTTGTAGTAAAGCATTCTGTTCATTTGGAGGTCTTATCTTCTGAGAACTCTTTGAACTTTTTTAACATTTTTGATTGAAGAACAGAAAATCTCAGTAGAAAAGCTGCAAATCACTGGAAACTAGAGCAATGTACAAGGCTTTTGTGAAAAGCTACTGGCATAAGTTATAGAAATAAAGGGGAAAATAAGTCAGCTGGCTTTAAGAATGGCAGTAACCTTTTGTGCTACAATAGAATTGGAGCTGCTCAGCTACAGATTTAAGATTTTAAGCCCATCAAATCTGCAGTGACATGAAAATGTTCCATAAATCTGTAAAAAATAGGACTTGATGGGGGATTTCGGGAAGTCAAAGCATCTAGGAATTTGCCTCTAATTGCACTTGTATCAGAAATTTCAGACTCAACATACTTTTTAAATTAAAACATAAGCACTAACAGCAATAAATGAATGATAGCAGACAAATTGTGTTGCTGCCTGCTCTTCAAGTGTTTTCTTGTGGAAACACATGTACTACAGAGTGTTGTGTTGACATTAATGTCTCCATAGCTGGAATTCACCATGCGAGAGGCCGTGCAGTGCCTGCATGCGCTGGAGGAATATTGTCCCTCTAAGGAAGACTACAGTAAACTGTGCTTGCTGCTGACGCTGCCTCGCCTCACCAACCACGCCGAGTTCAAGGACTGGAATCCCAGCACTGCTCGGGTTCACTGCTTTGAAGAAGCCTGTGTCATGGTGGCAGAGTTTATTCCAGCAGATAGGAAACTGAGCGAGGCCGGCTTCAAAGCAAGTAACAACCGCTTATTTCAGCTTGTGATGAAGGGATTGCTTTATGAATGTTGTGTGGAATTCTGTCAGAGTAAAGCAACAGGAGAAGAAATAACAGAAAGTGAAGTATTGCTGGGTATTGATCTCTTGTGTGGTAATGGCTGTGATGACTTGGACCTTAGCTTATTATCATGGCTGCAGAATCTGCCAGCTACTGTGTTTTCTTGTGCTTTTGAACAAAAGATGCTTAATATTCATGTTGATAAACTCCTCAAGCCTACAAAAGCTGCTTATGCTGATCTTCTGACACCTCTTATCAGCAAACTCTCTCCTTATCCATCATCCCCAATGCGACGGCCTCAGTCAGCAGATGCTTACATGACACGCTCCTTAAACCCTGCCTTGGATGGGCTTTCATGTGGATTGACAAACCATGATAAGCGGGTCACAGACCTAGGGACCAAAACTTCTCCCATGTCACACTCCTTCGCTAATTTCCATTATCCTGGAGTACAGAATCTCAGCAGGAGCCTCATGCTTGAGAATACTGAATGTCACAGCATTTTTGAAGAGTCACCGGAGCGGTAAGTGCAGCTAGAGCTCTGTTTTTACCTTAGCTTTTGTTGCACTGTTTCTGTGTTCTTACCTGCACTGTAACACTGAACATAATTGTAACACTGAAACATAATTTGGTTGTTTAAATTCTGTTGTAATGAAAACTCTGTGTAGGTGTTTTCTTCCTTACGCTTTATTGATCTAAGTAGATTTTCATATTTGGGGTTGAGTCTTATGGATTCAATTTGGGCTTTCTTAAAGTTTCCCAGCACAGAGCACAAATATGCTCTGAGTATGTAATATGGGCTAGCTAGGGTTTGTGTTTGGTATTACTGTGTTCTTCCATTCCAGATAAATAAATGGACACAGTGAAATAGCTGTAACTCCTATATCCTTTCTCCATTGCATTCTGTCCTCAAGTCTCGATAAATAATTTTGGTCCTGACACTGTAAGTTAGTTATATATAAGTATACTTGAACAATTTGCAGTGAACAGTGAAGTCAATGGAAATGACAGTATGCCATGATTGTAGCATCCCTGTATCACTTGATTTGTTACAATAATAGCTCAGCTGAAATATTTACTGTGTATTTTTCAAGCCAAAGGTTAGTAAGGCAGCTGAATTAATGTATTATGGTTTTTGTATCAGACTTTGAGATAGTTGGGTTATGCTATTTATTAGTTCTGTAATGAAATGTGGACTGCAAAATTGGCTTCTGAGAACTGGGAGAAATGGTACTTATCAGTTGAGAGTTTATCATCATGATTCTGCCTGGCCTGTCTTTTGATCAGCAGTTTTGAATGGTTATAGTCACACTTCCCTAGAAAGCAGCTTCCAGCTTTTTTGGCTTTTAGAGGGCCAGGTGGGTAACTAGGGCTGCACTTGAGTGCAGTGGCCAGCAGAAGACATTTGGGGCTGTGGTGATCAATCCAGGCCACAGCTGGTGTCTCTATTAGTTTTGCCTTGGAGCAATATTCCATATGTTGTGTTATGGTAAAGAGCAGCTGTAATTAAACTCAGTAAAAAGGAAACAACTGCTACCAAACTGATGTCAGTTCCTCTGTGATAATGGAAATACTTACAGTAACACGTGTTTTAATATTTATCTTCATACTTACCTTGAAAGGGGCTGTTTCATTGGATTAAAATCTTGGCTTGTACCAGCCTCTTCACAACTGGAGTTTTTGTGGATAGCTTAGTCTTATGGAAGTATCCCTGATGTTACATTTTTACAAAGTGTACCTCCTGAAGATACTAGCTTATTGTGAATTCTCTAATTTTACTGATCTGTATCAAACCTTACCATTTATGTGTGTAGACCAGGGTCAGACCATTTAAAACTGATTATTGAGAGGTTTTTGCTTCCCTTTTCAGTATAGGAGTACTAGATTAATTCTGCACAAATAACATCATTTTGTGGGCTAAATAAGATGATTAATTGCTGCAGTTATTTATGTAGGCCTTTTCATCTTAAGTTTATAGCTTGTAACATGTTTTTTCATTAATAATACATCTCTTGAAGGTTAGCGTTACAGGGTCAGAATTATAGGATTAAACTATAGGGCCAGACCCCTAGTTTTCAAGAAGGCATTACATTTTTCAGAAGAAAATCCAGTTTCTGATAAAGTGTCCAGCCTAAGTGCCAATATTTGTAAGGGTGGAAGCTGAGCTTTATGTAAATCTGGCCCTTGCTTCCTCTTGCATGTGACAGAAATACTGAATTTTGTTTGTAAGTTGAGTTTCTTGAGCCACTGTCTTTTAGTCAGCTGAGTTACTTTTGTTATTGTACAGAGATACCCAAAAAGTTTAAAATAACTTCTAAAAAACTTTGCTCCAGGTCACTGAGTAAAAAGGACTTCAAGCTGACAAAACTGAAGATGGGAATCCAAGTCTTGTAGTGTGTTCTGCACATTTACTGATTGATTGCCAAACCGTTTTGGAAAGAGTGTCACACAGAAATACTTATAATACAAGTAAAGCAAAACCAATATAAACTTTTTTCTACCTTGCACTTTCAGGAATGTTCAAGAAGGTGGATGTTAAACATAGTTTAAGTTTAGATCAAGTAGTGGTAATTAAACTGATTTGTTAGGGAAGAGTTTAGTGTCATAGTACATTGGATACATTTTTGAAATGGAAGATTTTGAGTAACTTGTTAGTTAAAGGATGTAGAATTCAAATGTAGGCATAGAAAACATGAAATTTGGGTGTGCTGTGGTAGTAAGGCTTTTTGGAAACTGGCTGTGTGTATTTGTCAGGCAGTTCATTTTGTTTAGTGTAACACACTGCACATGGCATTTTTTCCTAAGGTTTATTTTCTTGAGTGTAACACATTGCAAGTGGCATTTTTTTTCCTAAGCAATGTCTTCAGTTTGACTTGACTTAAGTAGTTTGCATGCTTGTGTCCAGATCTTATTCTATAATGTTACCTTTCTCCACTTGATGTTCTACTCTTGATTTTTGTCAGTTAAGCATCTCTTCTTTTCCATGTTGCTGCGAGAAGTGATACTCCCGTGGAGCCCCAGCATCCCATCGGCAGTGAGACTTCGTGCCAGAGCTCGGCTCCAGAAAATGAACCACTCCACGCAGCACAGAGTCAGGGATCAGCCAAACCAGAGAAAAATGAGGTAGTGCTTGTTTGTTTAAAAATAATGAGGCCCTTTCAGCTGGGTTCTGATCACTTCATAACGATTTGCCTTTGTGTAGAGAACTTCATGCATGACAATGGGTTGCTTTGAATCTTGTTTTTACTGTAGTAAAAATGCCATATTGCATTTTGTGTAAGAAGCTGCTACTTTCTTGTCCCCCCATTGTATAAAGTTCTGCTGTCATTCGAGTCTGTAATGCAGGTGATTAGAGTGCCTTGTCACATCAGCAGTCCAGCTAAACTGTTGTGTATATCTTTAAAACAAAAAACCCATCTAACAGTATTAAATTAAACAGTGCTCAAGCATCCTCTTCATGTTTTAGTGAGAAATCTAGCATGTAGCTTGTAATTTTTGGTGTCAACACTAGGTTTCATGGAGACAGAGAACACAGAAATTAAAATGGGACAATTTCCTCATAAATATATCTTTGCTATTCAGAATCCAATAGCATGACCTTCTTTTGCATTCATCTTTGAGGCCTGTGCCTTGCTTATCTTTTCTCTTTTTTTTTTTCCTTAATAGCAATATGGGGAAAGTGAAAAAATAGCTCAGAAGGAAACAATGAAAACAGTTACCTATTTTATTCTTTTTCCACAGTCAAATACCTATCTCTAAATTTGGTAGTGATGAACAGCATTGAGTGTGCTGTCTGTTCTGTTTGCAGACTCAGGTTTGATTTTCTTAGGTACACTTTGTCCTGACTTATGAATCTGCGTGATAATGAAACCCAGCCTAGCCTTGACAGGTCTGTGTTCTCGTAGGCTCTGGATACTTGAGTGAGGCAGTGGGGTCTGCTGCAGGATTAACAAAGATCTCCAAGCTTTAAGGACTTCCTTCCCCTCAAGGACTTTGAGTCACTTCTCTGCTGCAGTGGTGTTTTGTATGCATGTTGGAAGGGAAGGAAGATCTTAGCTAGGTATAGAAGAGGGCAAGCTTCAAAAGGGGAAAAAATAAAACAGGTGCAGACTGTGGAGAGAATGAGGGCAGGAGATGCTGTGGTGAAGACGTTGGCCAGGCCATTATACCCAAGTAGAAAAGAATGTAGTACCTGGTGCAATTTCACCTTGTTTTGTTTCCCACATCATACTGATGTTGAAATTTAAGTTTCTTTTCAGTGCTTTATTTTTTGCTGTGTTCCTGTAGAGGCTGGTTTAGAATCCAGAGTTTATAGAACAGAGCTTCTGGGAAGTATATTTTAGTTTTGCGTGGTAGTTTGTGTAATAGTGGCACAGAATCCGAAAAACTCAAAAGATTGAATAAATTGTAACAAACAAGTATCAGTCATGGAAAGAAGTATAGACAAAGAATATACTTGTTCTTTAGGATTATAACCCAGAGACTGGGGAATAGTTCATGAATTTCAAATACAGAAAATAAACACTTTTGGCTTCTGACAATAACTTTGGAGTTTCTGAATTGCAAGTACTCCCCATGGGAAACCTAAGGTGGTAAATATTTTGCAAATGCAGCAGCGCTAGGAAATCCATTATAAATCAAAAAACATTATTGTGTCAGAGAACAAAAAATCATGATGCAAGTATTGTTAATTAGAAGAAATGCAAAGGCTGTTAAAAAGACACGATGTGCAGGGATTGTCTGAACTAATGCAAAGTTATGGGGATGTCCTTATACAACTTAAAATCATAGATGACAAAGCTGTCACTCCAGAAAACAAACAAAAAACCCACACACTTTTTTTTTAACTTTTACTATTTCTTTTCTATTAAGATTTTTCTATTTTTTTCTATTAGGTAAATATGTAGTTTGTTTTTTTTCTTCAGAAAATGTAGGGCAATTCAGTGTGGATAATCTGGCCTTGGACTAGAGTGCTTTTGGTCTTCTGTTTGTTCATTTTTATCTTGTTCTCAGCTGTTAGCAGAAAAGTGAAAGAAAAATGTCGTTTGGGAATGCAGCAGGCAGCCACTCCTGGGCAGCTGGCAGTGTGGGAAGCTAAAGACAGTATGTAAAGGAGAAAAGACTATGAGAAAGGAAGCTGAAGTGTTTGTTTGGTCCAGAAAATAAGGACTATTAAAGTTAAAACAGGGCACCAATTTCAAAAGTAAAATGTGACACTTGGATAGACCACTGTAGAGTTGGCTGCTGGGAGAGGTAAATTGGGCCTGCAGACTGCTGGCAGGGAGAAATGGCACAACATGGCAGAAAGTAATGAAATAATAAATTTGTAATGAAAGTACAACTTGGAATTTGGAATGCAACTGCAATAGTTTCCTGATTTTTATTTTTAGTTTTCAATCACTTTTTTGTTTTGATCTTAAGTAGTACTTTGAAAGTTTTGTAGGAAGGAGCAGTCTCCTTCAGATTTATGGCAGGACTGCTTCAGCAGTGAGTAGCATAGGCTGGCAATGCTTTCTCCTTTTAATACATCAGTTGTGTCTGGTTTTAAGGCAGAATGAAACCATCACTCCTCAGAGGTGAACCTCCTGGCTTTTTGATGCCTGTATTGAAATACTGAACAGAAAGTAGATATTTATGTTAAATACCACAATTAACTATTTAAATTCCATCTGGGATTCTCATTTCTTTTTAGCTTCGTGATTCCACAGAGCAGTTTCAGGAATACTACAGACAAAGACTACGTTACCAGCAGCACTTGGAGCAGAAAGAACAGCAGCGACAGTTGTATCAGCAGATGTTGTTAGAAGGAGGAGTCAATCAAGAAGATGGAGCTGACCAGCAACAGAACCTTACTGAACAGTTTCTTAACAGGTTGGGGAGTTTTATTCTTCTACCCACCCAAATCCCTCTGTAAGTTCTCATAATAACTTGGTTTGATGGTTTGGTTTTTTCTAACTTGTCATTTGTTATTAGATCTATCCAGAAACTGGGAGAATTAAATATGGGTATGGACAGTCTTGGAAATGATGTACAAACACTTAGCCAGCAGTGTAATGGGAGCAAAGGGATTGCATCTACCAATCCAGCAAGTAACTTCCCATCAGCACCTTCAGATGGCAGCCAGAGGATAGCAAGTGACAGCCCAAATCTGAATACAAGCACTCCTCGCAAGTGTGGATCAGCTAATCAGATACCCTTCCCTGAGGAGTCACCTGTACAGGGCAATCAGAGGTAAGTTACTGTGGGAGAGCTGTGTGTATATCTTCAGTTATCAAATTAATTTGCCATTGAATAGGGATATTTAGCTCATGATCAGTGTTACCTAAATATTTATGTAGGGATTATTAAGTCTCTTTTTTTTTTTTTTTTTACAGCAGGCATGAGGAATAGTGATTATTTGTTATGGCTTACATTTTATGCTAGTTCTTAATTCTGGACTTTTTATTCCATCCTGTATGTATAGTTCTTGTTTAATTTGTGCTATACTGAGATTCTGGAAGCTTTTTTATGAAATACAAACCAGATGAATGGAGAAGTAGGGCAGAATGGGAACTGAATTTCTTCTATTAACTAAAAGTAGTGCTGACATGAAAGAAAAAGTAATTCTTCCACCTCTTCGTGTGTATATATTGTATCTATACATAGGGGTGTTATGGAATGAAAAATATTTTTAATTTGTGTTCACTTGTTCAGCTTTTACAGCTTGGAGTTGCTGCAAAAAGTTGCTGCTGCCCCTTGTAAAAGTAATAGTTTATTGGTAATGATTCAGACGTGTATAACACTCTACACAAATTAATCAGTCTTGAGAATGACTGAAAGTGTAACTTTAGTCCAAAAAATACTTGCCAACAAATGTGTCTCTGCTCTTGTTTTGTCTTGTGATTTTTAAACACTTCACCAAATCAAAACAGCGCATCAGAAAATGCTGGCACTCAGCCACAGTCAGAAGACTCTTCGGGGAATTTATCTAGGACAAGAGGCGATGAGGTGAGTTTTCTCATTGTCTTTTACCATGTGTGTTATCAAAAGATACAGTATTTAATCCTGAGTATGTGACAGCCTCTTACTGTTAAGAGATACTTAGAATGAATTTTGATTGGTGCAGTGCCTGCACAGTCACAGAACCATTGAAGTTGGAAGGGACATCTGGAGACTGAATCCAAACCCACCCCTCAAAAGAGGGTTGATGAGAGCAGGATGCTTGGGGCCAGGTCCAGTTGGATTTTGAGTCTCTTCAAGAACGGAGGATGTTCCCCAGCCTTTCTGGGCTACCTCATCCAATGTGTGATCACCCTCGCAGTGTTTTTTAAACACTGAAAAAGTTGAAATGGAATTTGCTTTATTTTATTTGGTGTCCATTACCTCTGGTCCTTTCACTGAGTACCAAGGAGAAGAGTCGTGCTCAGTCTTCTTCACTCCTCCAGTCATATCTTTATATACCCTGGTGAGATGTACACATGCATACCCTGAAGAGCCCTTCTGATCTCAAGGCCAAACAGTACCAGCTCTTTCAGCTTATCCTTGAACAACAGATGTGCTGATGGGATGTCTTTTACAAACATTGTGTTTGCCACGTTGAAACTTTGAGTGTTGGACTCCAGTCAGTATGGTCTAAAAACCCAGGGAAATAGTTAATAGGGAAATAACTGCAATAATACATTCCAAAGGTTCTGCATCAGATAAATAAAAATCATAATCTTAGGTTGTCATGAAAGTCACAAGGAGGATGATGTAATAAAGCTTAGCATAATTTAATGATAACTTTGTGTTACATGCACAGTGAAAATCTGATTCTATGTTTAATATTGTATTTGGTTTAGAAACTGTTTGGTTTGGCCTGTTTTCAGTAAAAATGCAGCTTTGTTCCCTTTGCAAGTTTCATACAAATGTGTTTACACAGAAATAAACTGTAGTATTGCCCATCTGAGGTGGGCTGTTCAGAAGAACAAAAGCAGGTGGAAGTCTGGAGGGAGAATGAAAAATATTAATGTAAAGTCAGTTGAAGAAAAGAGCTTCAAGTATGGCATTCTTGGACTTGGAGTAGACATTGTTTACAAAGCTGTACTTAGAGTAATCCAGCCTACTGTGCTGCTGCTGGTTAATACTTGGCTACAGTAGCTTTACATTATTCCACAAAGCAGTCACATCTTCTTTTAAATGTCCAGTTTTACACAGAAGAACCTAATCTGACTGTTAACCTTTTACACAGGATGACAAATCAAAAAAGCAATTTATTTGCATTAATACTCTAGAAGACACACAAGCTGTCAGAGCTGTAGCCTTTCATCCCAGTGGGAGTTTATATGCTGTTGGCTCCAACTCTAAAACTTTGAGAGTTTGTGCCTATCCAGAAGTAATTGACCCAAGGTAAGAATAATGGTATACTCATTTTTTTTCTGTGTCATAGCACTTCTTTCTACTTTAGCTACTGATACCTGTACATTTCATACCTTTATTTTATTGTCATAAATACAGCAATGCTCTCCTTGGAATCCTGAACTGCTAAACAAAAACAAGGTGATGTGCTGAAGTATTTGTATATTTGTGGGCTATTTCTTTGCTCTCTTTCATTACTTGCAAGATGGATTGCCACAAGACCACACCTTTCCTTATAAAAGAGTTACCTTTTGTCTCAGCAGTTGGGCTTTTCTGAGTTTACAGGTTGGCCTGTGGTTTTGGTATTCCAGCTGTAGAAGGCGTGGAAGGCTCATGTCAGTTCCCAAGCCAGCACAAGCTGGGCTTCACAAGATTCAGTTTCTGGCAGGAGAACAGACTTAACAGTAGAGAAGGTTGTATCTTCTTGAACATTTACAGCAAAGCTTGGCAGAGCATGTCTGTTGACCCATTTTTTACTCTAAACTTTTATTTTCTAGGTATATTGGTTTCTTGACAGGAAAAGCACTATTTGTGGTTTACTATGCACCTGTATTTCCAGTTTTCTTTCCACCATTTTTTTTTAATAGGACAGGGAAAATACACCTAGAAATAAATATTGCCACATCAACAACAATCTCCCTAATTCTGCTCCACTTACATCATTTTCTTGGAGGAGGGGAGAAGTGCAAGCATCTAAGACTTTACAGTTTTATAGGGAGCTGCAAGTGTGCACAGTAATTTTATCTGGGACATCTTCCCACTTTAGGACTGATGTTTGTGCTTCCAAAATGTTAAAAGAGTAATCTGAATTTTCTTTTCCTCCTTAAATATAAACAGTAAGGTAATGTTTGAAGTTTAATTCTAACATATTTATGAGGAATGTATGACACAACAAAAAAGGAATTGATTTCTGTTACCTAAACAAGCCAGCTTACTGGGCTTGAAGCCCAAACAGCCTCTTGACTGGTAAACAGTGCAAAACATGTTGGCTCCTGCACAGCTGCTTATTCTGCTCATTGGGAAAGATTAGGGCACCTCTGCAGCCTTAGTTTCTACTTGCAGTGCATGATCTGATGTGACAAGAGACGTGGTGCATCTGGGCATGAAAGGAATACCAAGATTTCCTTAATTCTGAACTTGTAATTCTTCCACTTAATGTTGATTTTAACTATGCTTACAGTTTGCCTAAAATATTTCATCATGGGATTTACAAGTCAGCAGAGAGATTACATTATCTTAAAGATACTCTAATCCTTGTAACAACACGAGTCTATACTTGCATTCAAAATTAGGTGCTTTTCAAAGAGCTATGGCTGTGTAGAATAACTATTCTCTGAAGCTTCATTGGGCCTTTTTAGGATTTTTTTTTAATTGTCCTTCAAACTGATGAATTATTCAGGACAGGTTGGTTTGGAGTTGTTTTTTTTCCTTTCTCTGAAGGTATAATAGTAGTGTGGGGCTTTTTGCACACCCTTAAGATTAAACACTGACAGATCCATGTTACAGTTCTGCAAACGTTGCTCAAATAATCACAGTCCTTCCATGCAGTGGATTAGCAACATGTCTCTGGTCTGAGCAGATATTCTCCTGTCCTGATAGAGTCAGTGATCCTTAAATGTGGTTAAGAGACACACAGACTCAGTGTGAGATAAGGCACTAGGCCATTTAGGAAGCTCTGTAGTGTGTTGAACGATCCTGACTTAGGCTAATCTGTCATGGATTTCCTCTCTGGCAACACATAAAATTAGCTTCCATGTAGATTTACTTTAGTATTCTTTACTAAAGCCATGTTAATCTCTCAAGTTTTTCAGCAGGCTTGGATGATTGTCTTCTGCCTTTTCTCTCTGCCTCTTTTATTCAAGTATTTATAGTAAGGTTTATGAATTTTTTTCAATACTAGTTTAATTTGTTGAATGTCTCCTGTTGATGTTACTGGAGTGATATGGAGATTGGGGTACTGCAATATTTTATCCTAAGAACTTGATTTCTCCCTACTGTGAGAGCAGAGAAAGAATGTTGTAGGAAGGTATCTGATTGAAATCAAGGAAATGTAAATTACTGGGACTGTTGCTTTTATTGCAGCCATGTGTAAAGCTGATATGGTTTTACAAATAATAATCTATAGTGTATTTAAATGCTGTCAGGATTCTTGCATTAATGTAGAGTGGTAAATTTGTTTTTCTTGCACAGGCTTGGCCTACTGTTGCTTAGTTGAACTCATGCATGTTTAAAAGTTGCCATAGAATTCTGCTGTTGAAGTATGAAGGATGTGGAGAAAAATCACACCCATTTTGGACTCTGGGGATATTGTTTTGTTGTCCTGTAGCTAGTAATTACTGTATTTTAGCTGTATCAACCATTTAGAGATGAGGGGACTGCATAAGTTCTTTTTGCACGTTCAATCACAGATACAGTGGGGAAATGGGGAAAAAGTGAGAAAATGAGATGGAGAAGATCCTTTTGTCTTTGATCACATATTTATGTTTCAATGCAAGTAGTCATATGAATTTCATGTAACTCAAAATAACAGAAAAAGAGTATTTTCGTTTTAGAATATTTGGTTTCCCTTAGAAATAAAAGGAAATATAATGGGTTTATTTTATTTCTTTTACCAGTGCTTATAATACTCCTAAACAACCTGTAGTTCGCTTCAAGAGGAATAAGCATCATAAAGGATCGATCTACTGTGTAGCCTGGAGTCCCTGTGGACAGCTGTTAGCTACTGGTTCTAATGATAAATATGTGAAAGTGCTGCCTTTTAATGCAGAAACTTGTAATGCAACAGGTACTGTGTGTATATTTAGTTCAAAGAACTTACCTTGAATTACTGTCCAATATTTGTCAAAACCATTCAAATTACATTGGTTATGTTCTGTTATTTCTATTCCAATATTTTAATTTAGTCTCTTTTCCCTTTTACCATCACTGTGGTCTCTATCCAGCAAAGAATCACTGAGAGGTTGGGAGTTATCTTTAAGGTTTTGTTTGGGTTGGGTAGCTGTGTTTTGGTTTCATTTTGCAAGACTCTGGTATTGTGCTATCTCCTTGCAGATTCCTCCCCATACACAGTAAAACAACCAGATGTTCTTACCCACTTCTAGAGCTTGGTTTTCACTAAGAATTTATCTCTACTCCTAGTTCCCTTTTCTCTTCCTTAGTTTTATCTTCTCACCTGTCTTAAAATGTTTCTGTCCCAGCAAATGCTACTTTCCATGCCCAGCCCTCCTCATCAATACATTGAATGTGGCTCTTACCGTTTCTGTTTCAAACTTAGGCTGCATTGTCCTTCGTGGTTCAGTGCTCCCAATGATCTTTTCCTCCTGGCAAAGAGAGCCTTTTGAGTTCACCAGTTTACAAAAGGAAATAAATGTACTCTGTAAGAAACCCTGGCTGCAGTTGGCAGTGGTGATGGTCTGTGTACATTTTGCAAAGCTTTAGGAAGTAGGAAGCACAAACGACACCCAAACCCAAGATTCTTAGAGATTTTATTTGAACTGTAGTAACAGTGAAGTAATAGTGTGTTCGTGCTAAAGTGTACAGCAATGCTTGCACTTGGTGGCATGTTCACCCTTGCCTAAAATACTGCATTATCACTGTAGTTACTCCAAAGAGCACAGCACTAACAAACAAAGTATGCCTTACTTTGTTCCCTGATTTTTAAATTATTTTAGGACCAGATTTGGAATTCAGCATGCACGATGGGACAATCAGAGACCTTGCTTTTATGGAAGGCCCAGAAAGTGGTGGTGCTATTTTAATAAGTGCTGGAGCAGGGGACTGTAATATTTACACAACAGATTGTCAGCGAGGACAAGGCCTGCATGCCCTAAGTGGTCACACTGGTATGTACAGTGTGGCTTCTCTCACACTTTCTAAGTCTGTATTATATTCTAATAAATTTGTTGGGTTGTTTTGGTTTAAATTGGTTTAAAGTCATTGGGTTTTTCTTTTTAGCAAAACCCTTTTTTCCTCTCCCAATTGCTCTTGAGGTATTTTGAGGGGAGGTGGGCAGTGTTTATTTCTAAATTTGTTTGCTGTTAATCTAATGGAGAGAGTGCACACCTCATTCCCGAGAAGACACAAAGCTGGGTATTGCCATACACTGGCAATAGATCTTGCAACTTGCAGGTTTTCCACAGGATTCTTCAGTCTCTGAATGCAAAAAATAATCCCAGCTGTAATATTGTAGTGTTGGATTAATGATGCTTAATCAAATTAAGAAGTCTTCTTCTTCACAGGACATATTTTAGCACTTTATACATGGAGTGGCTGGATGATTGCATCGGGATCCCAAGACAAGACTGTAAGATTTTGGGATTTGAGAGTGCCAAGCTGTGTTCGTGTTGTGGGAACAACGTTTCATGGAACAGGCAAGATTTGCTATCATGCTTCTAATCATTCTGGCATGAAAATGGACTTTGAAGATGTCAAGGTCATATAGAGAGAATGGGGGGGGAGGGGGGGGTGATTGTGGCACAGAAGAAAGGCTTGGCTTAAAGAAAGAACCCAGGATATCTATACCTGTGCAGTTGGTTGGTTTGATCCTAAAGTAATATTGCCTTACAGAAGATGGGTAATGCTTTTGCCCTACGACTTTCAAAGAGATACTTTTAAGTACATTCAAATACAATAACCTAACTGAAGTCTTTGAAACTTTCAGGCAAGGGTGAATTCCTTGCAGTAATAATTCCATATTATTTTATAAGAATGACTGTCTTTCCTGTGATGGAGCAGATACTTTCTCATGCAGATTTAATAGAGTCTTTGCTATGATTCATGTGTGACCTATGGCTTCAGAGTTTTTAGTTGGGTATGTTCACCTTAAATTTGAGGCCAGCCTTCAGTGTTCTTTTACAATGTGTGTTTGTGTGTAAAAAAAAAAGTTGGCAATTTGCACAACCATAGCTAAGGCTGCTGTGTGATGGTTGGGGTTCCTGCCCCCCTGCAGGGAGCGCTGTAGCCTCAGTGGCAGTGGATCCCAGCGGCAGGCTGCTGGCCACGGGCCAGGAGGACTCAAGCTGCATGCTGTATGACATCCGCGGGGGCCGCATGGTGCAGAGCTACCACCCCCACGCCAGCGACGTGCGCTCCGTGCGCTTCTCCCCGGGCGCGCACTACCTGCTCACCGGCTCCTACGACATGAAGATCAAGGTGACAGACCTGCAAGGTAACACAGGCTAAGGGTCACAGCTTAACTTCCCATTTGGGCCTTCTAATGTTGTCAACTTGGCTCGAGGATCAGGTTTTACTTTAGAAGGGGGAAAAAATAGTAGAGCTTTGAAGGCTGGGCGTGTATACATGTGGTTGTGTCTGTTTGTGATGCCTTAAATGGCTGCCTAGAAACAGAGACTAGATGGGAATAAAGGAATAATAAAGGAGGTATTTATTTGAAAGGCCTTCAGAGGTACACTCTGGGCTCCAGAGGCTCCTGCCTCAGGCGATCCCAAAATGGGCAATAAGAGCTCACGAGTTCTTCACACTTTGATATCAGCATCAATTCCCCAAGCAGAACCCAGCCAAGGATGGAATTTCCCCAAGCTTGCCCCCCTCTCCCCAAGATGAAGGTTTACAGTTCTTGGGCCTAGGAGGGTCTGGGTGGAGAGCGAGCTGGAGAGGCTTTGTTCTGTCTGTGTGAGCATGAGAGAACAGCACTTAACAAGCTACAGGAAACTTCAGAGTTACACTAGCAGTACAGGATTTGAAAAATACAAAAGTTAAAACCTAAGGCATCAATTTGAAATTGGCTAGTTGTGTTACTGAAAGTGTAGGCTGTGAACTGAATCTTGTTTTGGGGTGAGGGTCTTATTACAGTAAAATCACTAATTAACACTGTTCCCTGGTGAGATGGCCATGGCTTTCAGACAGCGTTCATAAAATTGACCCTTAAAAAAGTATAGTAATTCTCATTTGTATTGCGATGAGTTAGGAAGAGGGAAGATATTGAGTATATCTAATTGACTTGATTTTTTTGGACCATTAAATTTTAATCACCTTGTGTAAAAATGGTGGAGATCTGCATTTTAGGTTGTACTGTGTCCAGTACTGCCTAAAAAATGAAACATGAGGGCCTTTTGTTATGCTCTGTGTGTGAGAAAGGGGGGTCAAGTACACTTCAGAAGGTGAAATACAGATGTAGGCTTTAAGTAAGCAAACTGGTTAAAAAAAGATCTGCCACCCAAGGGCTGGGATATGGATCCATGAAATGAGTAATGATTTCTGTTCCTCTTCCACAGGGGACCTGACAAAGCAGCTTCCTCTGATGGTGGTAGGGGAGCACAAGGACAAAGTTATTCAGTGCAGATGGCACACACAAGATCTTTCCTTCTTGTCATCTTCTGCAGACAGAACTGTAACCCTTTGGACCTACAATGGTTAGAGTGCAAACAAAGGCAACTATGCAGCTAAAGCACAGAGACCCGAGACTACAGAACTGTCAAAACAAGTAATAATAATGAAGCTTCGAGAGAGCAGCACTTGAGCAGGAGAGTGTCTTATCAAGAGGAGGGGCACTTGTCACTGATTTTTCTGGTTTCTAGGAGGTCTTGGTGTTTTTAGTATATTCTTTTGCAGTGCTTCCAGTCTTCCATGTTGAACTCATGCTGCTGTGACCTATTGTAGTCTTGTTGCCAAAGTCTATGAGGAGAACTCTTCTGTTGTTGATGTGCACTCAGAGTAACATGAATGATGTGTTTACAGTTTGGTATTAATTGCATTCCTTGTTCTTTGCCTCGATGAGAATTTTGTATAGAAACTTAAGTTGAGGAACACTTTAATCAAGTCTGTATGTAACTAGTTACACACACACATAAAAGAAAAACTACTTCCACTGTTTTTTCAGGTTTATTGTATTCATCACTTTTAAACAAGAGCTCAAACTTTATAACATCTCCACAGTTTCAACGTTTTTAGTAAAAAAAAATCTGAACTTTAAAGGTTGACTAGGTAGTAACCACTTCTTGATTATGGTCCATTATGTTGTGGGGGTTTTTCTTTCTTTTCATCTAACCTGGGAAAAATGTTGCTGTTTTTACTACATGATGTTGTTTTGAACCAGCTAACATGTTGGAGGGAAAAAAGTAGAATATTGACTTTTTTCAGTAGAAACATGTAATATTTTACTTTTTGAATGCAACAGAATACCTCTGTGTATAATGTACTGTAGAAAAGAGTGGATTGGCAGCAGTTGTCACAGTGAGCTTAATGGCTATCAATTTTTCAAGTAAAAGGGATACCATTAATGCTGTAATAGAAACCAGCATGGCTTAAAATGCTATGTCTGCATGATAATTTACAAATTGTTAAAATTCCCAGTTCAGAAGCTTATCTGAATTTTATTTCTTGCACTGTTTATGTATGGGAAATTGCAGTTTTATTTCTACAAAACTTTAGATTCTAATGTTTATGTATTGTTATATTTTCATATTGTACAGTTCCTTTTACTTTTTAAAATATAAAACTTAAACTTTAGGTTATTTATTTATTTGAACTGCAGTTAAGTTTTGGATTCTCTTGGTTACTAAATTATATGTGCACTGTAGCAAGCATTTTTAATTATCGTATAAAAGTGGAAAGGTAACTATAGAAGTGTATCTGTGCTATAATCTCAATAAAGACCTCCAACACCTGCACCTGTTTCATCTGTTATTTAGAATTCTTGGTTTTTAATTCCTCATTCCAGCTGTGATTACAATTTGACATCTAAGTATGCCAGAACTATAACATACTTAAAGAGCTTTGATACTGCTTCCAAGTATCAGAATTTGCAGTGCAGTAAGTAATTAATACAGGGGCGTAGAGCTGAAAAAATCTTATTTTTTATTAGTTACATATACAATAATATATATGTATGATCAATGATAAGTATACAAAGCTACTCTGGAGAAAAATAGCGTCTCTCTAGTTGTCTCTCTGTGGTCAAAGCTGGTACACTATGTAATTAGTATATCTATACCTATATAAATTAATTAGCTCGTTAATTAGTATATCTGTATAAATAGTGATTTCCTGACATTAATTTTATTCCAGGTTGTGTCATTACAGAGCGGATCCGGTTTTACATCCATGATTGTATACCCCCGCCTCCTGTGCTTGAGCTTGCCCTTGGCGCAGGTTCGTGTCTCCGCGGTGTGCGGGGGGCGCAGGCAGCTCCCCGGGGCGGTGCCGCCGGGGGCGGGCGGGCTCCGGGGCGGTGCCGCTGCT
>VZTN01025475.1:17554-50177 GCA_013400515.1 Erpornis zantholeuca | reverse complement strand
GGGGTCCGGGGCCTGGCGGAGCCCCACCGAGGGGACCGGGACGTGGCGCCGAGCAGGGCAGGGATGTCCTTGCAAGGCTGGCCAGGGTGAGTCCTGCGTGACGGTCGTGCTGGCCCATTTGTGGAAAAATACTGAAAACCAAAGTTCAGCAAGAAGGAGTGTTCGCATTGGCAGTAGTTCTCCAGGGACGAGCCGCCTGCACCTTTAGGGGCAGGATCACCGAGGGAGCTCGGTGTATCGCTCTCAGAGAGGGAACAAAGGATGGTGGGGCCGGCAGGAGGTGTTGTGGTCGTGGTTTTTTTTTAAACAATGGAGCCAAGGGGAACTAAGTGAAAGGAATGACCCAAAAGGTGACCAAAAGCTGAACATTCCTCCGTTAACTCGAAAATATGTATCACTTTTCACACCCCAGCGTGTGCTAATGAAGTAAGACGTGCATGCTTTACATGCATGACTAAAGTCACTCCAACTGCACTTAAATATAGAATGTCATCAACTGAAACTCTGCCTTTTACCCTCCCTCAAACCTGTAAAAATATAGGTTAAGAGGGGCGGAGGTCAGAGAGACTCCACCTTTGTATCCTGGGACTGTCGGCGGGCTGTGCCTCTCCTCCCCCATAGGAATGCCTGTTGGGTAAGGCTCGAACACCGAGTGCTCCCTCAGGAAATTCTGAGAGCCGGCTTCTGTTTGTGATTGTGCTTTTAATCATCTCCCACTGTAACGTATTTATTGCCGGTTAATTGCTCATATTTTTTGTGTTCACGTGCTCCTGCAGACAGTGTGTTTATCACTGACAATCCAGCAAGAAGTTGCATTTCCGTTGCTCAGCAAATTAGTGTTTTGCACCTGAGGGTTGTTGAAGTTTTCCGGACTCTGCTTTGGCCGGGAGAGTTTGTTGGGCATGACCAGCCTTACAGTGTGTCCGTCACGCTGTTTGTGAATCTGTGATTGTGGTACTTCTTGTTGAATGTGACTGGACTCACAGTGTTGCACTGGCTCTGTTCTTCCCTTCTTAGTGCTGAATTGGCCATCTCTCAGAATCATAGCACAACCACCCCCAGCCCCTCTGGTATCTGAGGAACATGTGGAATGCAAGGGGAGTTTATTTTCTGCCAAACCTTTTTCTTAATGTGACAGAAAAATTTGCTTTACTCTTAACACAATACCCTTGTTGTGAAGTGTGGTGGAGTTCTTCACATTTTTATCATATTTAGCAATGCTGAACTCTGTGCTACACACCTGCTGATAACAAAGTCAGGAGTATTGATCCACTCATATAATACAGTTTAATTGTTGCATATTAATGCCAACATGTTCCTTGGGAAAAAATATGGGAGTGAATTTAAACCTGCTTAATGGAGAACTGAGTTTTTTAAAAGCACCACTTTTACTTTTTTCATGTAAGATTGTTTCATTTTTTCCATACAGCATGTTACAGCCTGATCTAAATACCTGAATTTCTTGTTATATTCAGTGATACAGGATGCTGTTTCCTTTGGTATTGTGTGCAGTTATGCTGATAGGGAGCTGTAAAGTTCAAGAAGATGAATGGATTGACCCCACGGATATGCTCAATTATGATGCAGCATCAGGAACAATGAGAAGACCTTACAAGGTAGAAGAAGAATGGGTGTGTGTCTCTCCCAAACAGGGCACATGCTGTTGGAAGATTGCTCTTAAATGGTGACAGTAGACAATGATAGCTGTATGCTGTTTTTAAGGCATTATTATGTCGTACCTGAATCCATAACCAAAAAAGTCTTGTGTGTCCATGGTTAAAATTGCAAGGAAAGAAGTAGTGGTCTATATTATGGTAATTAGCTCAGGACCTTTTCCTGATGAGCTTCTGTTGCACTCAGCTCAAGTCATATCAAGCAGGCCTTTTGTATTTTCACAGGCAGCGCTTGATTTATGCAGGTTGTGGCACCACAAGTCGGTGCTCTGAGAATTACTGGGTTAAGCAACTCTTGCTAGTTTCTCAAGTATTGTGTTAAATATCTTGAAAATCAGGTTACTGACTGATAAAAGTTGGGGGAGTTAAAGTTAATTATTGTTTTTTTCTTTTAATTAAACAGTTTCCCAGCAATATGAAGCTGTTTCCCATTTCTTATGTTGGACTATTGTGAAAGTGCATGGTGTTTTGTAATGCTGAGCCTCAGTTTTCAGAAGGAGGATCAGAATAGGAATTGAATGCTGTACTTTTAATAATTCATTAACATTGAAGAGAAGATGAAGTAGGAAAAAATTAGTTTTAACAAGGTGAATTGTGTCTGTTGTCCTGTATGAGAAACGGACTCTAAATACCATGAGATACATGTTGGTTATCTAGTGCATGTGTGCACATGTGGCACTGTAAACTGGGGGTGGTTGTACGGGCACCCTTGATTTTTTGCCATTATTCAGCTTTCAAGTTTGGTTTTACAGTCTTGAGTAATACTGTTTAAACACTACAGAACATAACTTTCTGAAGTTAAAAAATGCAGAGTGCATTATTGCTCTCCACAGCTTTCCTCATCAGCCTCCAGCTGCTCCAAGTGTACCTGATAGTCATTAGCATCCCTAAGATCTGGCAGCAAGCTGTGGAGTTTTTAAGCCTGGAGCCCAACTGCTTTGGCTTTTATAAAAAAAGTAGTAGCTTTATTGTTGTCTTTCACAAAAATAGAACTATATCTTAAAGGAAAAAAAAATACTCCTTTGTGTTAATCCATCTTTTCAGGATTTCTTTTTTCCTGTGCAGTGAGTTTCTAGGTGAGTAGGTTGGGTGGGCCACCCAAGCCCTTAAAACCAAACTTTATTTCAGCATGAGTTCACTGATTCATGTGCTGTTGTCCTTCCTCTTGGAGACTTCCCTCAGTATGCACGCCTGGTTGTGTAGAAGCAGCACTGCTAAAACTGGGTCTGAGTAATGAACAGAAAACATAGTGTTCTGGAGCAAAGCAAGGCAGGCAGCCCAAATGGGCTTTGTGTTTACTTGCTGTCTGGATGGTGGCGTGGCCAGCTGGACTGGGAATTTGCCTGGCTGAAAACTGCCCCTTTGCCTGCTGAGTCAGTTTTTAGCCAGTGCCATTATCTAATCTGCTGCACTCAGTGGATCACCAGCACTCAAAGGAGGGGAAAGGGCAAGTGGGGGAGGACAGGCACGTCCTCATTTTCTGCATGCATTTAGATAAACTCAAAGCAGTTCTCCATCTGGAGCCTAAAATAACAGCAGAGAGGCAGCTGGAAAGTCATTGGGAGAGTATTCGCAGAAAGGTCTGCACTCAGATTTAGCTCCTTTGGTCCTTCTAAAGTGATGTGACTGTAGAAGTGTAACAGGGCGTGTTGGTCAAATTGTTGGGTTCTAAAAATGTTTTTCTTCTGTAATTTTAGGGAAGCTATCATGACTCTGAGGATCAGGCTCTGGCTACAGGCGGTACTGAAATCTCACCAAGTTGTTCCAGGGTAATAGATTCCTTGCAACACAAGGTTTGTTCTTCAGAATATTTTCCGGTGTTTTATAGTTTGTGTTTTTTGATGATGCTCTTGGATATTATCAAACAGGTGCATTGCTGGCATCATTTATGCTTTATGGAGGGAGAACCTCTATGCAGAGGAGAGACTGAAAGTGGTTTAGTTCAATTTCAATATGTTGTTCTGCCTACAAAGGTCTGTTTCTTTTATGGCATAACAAAATCGATAGGAGCTAGGTGCTTCTGTCCAGTGTCAACAGTTTAAAGGTGTGGTGCTGATGTTACCCCATGCTGTTCTCAAGCTGTTCAGTCCTGTTTGATTTTAAGGGGTGGGTTGTGACCATAGAGACCAGGGCAGTGTGCAGTGCTGTTGCTCTCTGACCCCCTTCCAGGGTGTGGGAATGCTTGTGTGTCCACTGGGGCACTGGCTGCCCTCAGCCATTTGGGTACCCAATGTGTCATTTTAATGTTGTTTTAGCTAAATAGGATTTTTGGCAGTTCTCTTTTTTTTTTTCCCTGATGCAAACTTAACGTGCAAGGAGATCCAGATGTTCACATTTGTTTCTAGCCTTTCTGAGGTCAGGATTTGAGTATTCCTAGCAGATGTGAAATCTCCAGTACTGGCCAGTCCCATGGAAAGTAGTATCTTCAGTAACTGCATATGCTTTTTATCTGGCATAATAATCATGGGATCATTGCTAAACTAAAGAAATGTGTCCCTGTTAATCCTGAATTTAATGTTGGTATGTTGGGGGTTTTTTTCTCTCCTGTGAAGAAGCTGGTTTGAGCAAAGTGAATAAAAGTGTCTTCTGCACAATTGCAGATTGCAGAATGTGAGAAGAGGAATGCTGAATCACACGAAAGCCGTAGCTTTTATATTTTTAAGCGATACTTGAATAAGATTTTAAATGAAGCTGGAAAACTTGGCCTTGTAAGTATTTGAATAGTAATTTTTTAAAAATACTTAATTAAAATGAATTCATATTACTGCTTTATGTGGTTTTCACAGTTACCAAGCATGGCTTAATCATGCTGGTGTACTTCAAATGAAATGAAGGGAACTGATTGGCAAAGGAAAAGATGATAGAAGTACGTGCATCCAGTACTGCTGAGGAGACACAGTTGCCATTTCATCTGTAAAGCATCCAAAGGAAGGCTATGTGAATTCAGTGTCTCTAAACATCTATTGCTGGGATGCAGCTGTAGGAACACCTTATTCTGCTCTCGTTAATGGTTGGAAACTGGAAGGAGCTTGATTTGGGTTGTTGCAGACTTTTAAGGCCTGTATTGTAGCTCTACCATGTTAACCTGCAGAGGGTGGAAGCGAGGAGAGGTTGCGTGGGAGAAGTACAGAAAAATTGTCCAAGCAGGGACAACAGGGATTGGGTTAGGAAAGCTAAAGCCCAGGTGGAATTAAAGCTGGCTGAGAACATCACTCCTAAGGAAGGGACCCTGACAGGCTTGAGAGGTGAATCCGTGCAAAGCTCATGAAGTTCAGTGAGACCAAGTGCAAGATTCTGTACATGTGTCGGGGCAATCCCAGGCACAAGTATAGGCTTGGGTGGATAAGGATTGAGATTGTCCCTGGGGAGAAAGACTTGGGAGCACTGGTGAACGCGGCAATGTGAGCCTGCAGCCCAGAAAGCCAAAGCACCCTTGGGCTGCATCCCAAGCAGTGTGGGCAGCAGGGCAGGGAGGGGATTCTGCCCCTCTGCTCTGCTCAGACCCCACCAACAGTGCTGTGCCCAGCCCCGAGGGCCCCAGTGTGGAGAAGAACATGGAGCTGTTGGCCCAAGGCCAGAGGAGGCCACAAGGATTCACAGAGGGCTGGAGCACCTCTCCTGCAAAAACAGACTGAGAGAGCTGGGGCTGTTCAGCCAGGAGAGGAGAAGGCTCTGGAGAGACCTCAGAGACCCTTCCAGTACCTAAAGGGGGACCTATAAGAGGGACTTTTTACAAGGGTGTGCAGTGCTAGGACAAGAGGGAATGGCTTTAACCTGAAAGAGAGGAGGTTTAGAATAGATATGGGGAAGAAACTCTTTGCTGTGAGGGTGGTGAGGCACTGGAAGAAGTTGTCCAGAAAAGTTGTGGTTGCCCCATCCCTGGAAGCAATCAGGCTGTATGGGGCTTTGAGCAGTATGGTCTAGTAGGAAGCGTCCCTGGCCATGGTGGGGTACTGGAACTAGAAAATCTTTAAGGTCTTCAGTTCAGGAAGGGCATTGAGACACTTGGNACCTATAAGAGGGACTTTTTACAAGGGTGTGCAGTGCTAGGACAAGAGGGAATGGCTTTAACCTGAAAGAGAGGAGGTTTAGAATAGATATGGGGAAGAAACTCTTTGCTGTGAGGGTGGTGAGGCACTGGAAGAAGTTGTCCAGAAAAGTTGTGGATGCCCCATCCCTGGAAGCAATCAGGCTGTATGGGGCTTTGAGCAGTATGGTCTAGTAGGAAGCGTCCCTGGCCATGGTGGGGTACTGGAACTAGAAAATCTTTAAGGTCTTCAGTTCAGGAAGGGCATTGAGACACTTGGGTGCATCCAGAGGAGGGCAACAAGGCTGGCAAGGGGCTTGGAACACAAACCTTATGAGGAACAATTGCAGGAGCTAAAGTTGTTTAGCCTGGAGAAAAGGAGACTCAGGTGACCTTATCACTGTCTACAGCTTCCTGAAAGGTGGTTGTAACCAGGCGGGGGTTCGTCTCTTNGGTGGTGGAGTCACCATCCCTGGATATGCTTAAAAAAAGACTGGACATAGCACTCAGTGCCGTAGTCTTGTTGAGGTGTTAGGGCATGGGTTGGTCTTGATGATCTTGAAAGTCTCTTCCATCCTAGTCATTCTGTGATTCTGTCCCTTCCAGCCCAAACCATTCTGTGATTCTAACCATCAAGAAATAGTAGCTTGTTAGAGTTTCCATATAAAAATCACCTTATTACTTTCTTTATGCAATTATTTCAGCTGGGATAGAGTGAATTTTCTTCCTGGTAGCTGTTGCAGTGCTGTGTTTTGGATTCAGTGTGAGAGCACTGTTGATAACTCACTGCTGTTTCAGTTGTTGCTCAGTGATGCTTTCCTAAGTCAAGGACTTCTCAGTGCCTCGTGCCAGCTAGGAGGTGCAGGAGGAGCTGTGAGGGAGCATGGCCAGGACAGCTGAGCTGAGCTGGCCACAGGGATATTGCAAACCATGGCTGCTGTGCTCAGGATGGACTGGGGGAGCTGGCCAGGGGGGGCTGATTGCTGCTGGAGGACAGGCTGGGCATTGGTCAGCTCAGGGAGCAGTTGCATTGTGTATCACTTGTTCCTCGGTTTTATTTCCTCCTTTCTCTGTTTTTCATGGCTTTTCATTGCCATCACATTTTATTTTCTTTTCTTTCAATTATTAAACTGTTTTTGTCTCAGCTCATGAGGTTCACCTTTCTTCTGATTCACTCCACCAGGAGGGATATTGGAGGGAGGGAGTGGCTGCATGATACTTCAGTTGTTGGCTGGGCACTTTATTATATTGTCTTGGGAGATTTTTTTATATTCAGAGGTAGAACTGATTTTTAATAATAAGCAAAATTACTGTTAAATAAGGAATATTATATTTAGCAATGCAAAACTTTTTATTTTAGTATTTAATAGTTAATATTTGTATTATCCAGCTGTGACTGAAGCACATGTAGTGCATATGTAATTATTACTTGTTAATGAGCACTTGTTTTGAAATGTTAGTAACAGGTGAGATAATTAACTTTTTTTTTAGGGTTTTTTGCTGTAGAATTGAAGGATTACAAACCAATTGATTTGTGTTTCATGTAGTTTAGACGAACAAAAAGGTTATAGAATCATAGTGTACCCCCTGTCCTGTGTTTCCATCCTGCAGTCTGCTTCAGAAGGGTGCTGGTGCAGAATGAATATGATCAGGTTTTTCTAGGCATGCACTTCTATTTCCAAATAAGCAGCTTTTAACCATTGTTTTGCTTTGCTTTGAATTCAGCCTGAGGAAAACGTGGGCCATGTCCATTACGATGCTGAGATCATTCTTACAAGACAGACGTATTTGGAGATCCTCAGGTTTGTCAATGAGAAAGCCTGGCAGCCAGGTGCCCTGGATGAGGCACTGAGTGATATTTTGATAAATTTTAAACACCATGATGATCAAGTTTGGAAGTGGAGATTTGAAGATGCTTTTGGAATTGATCTATATAATTTGTTTTTGGTAAGAGAATGAAGGCTGATTGTTGGTTTTAATTGCTATTTTCTTCCGTTTCTCTGTGCAAGGCTAGTCAGTTAATGTCGGTGATTGAAAACAGGGACTCTGCCGGGTTCATGCGAAGCCGATTTTCATTGTACAAAGCACATCTTATATACTGTTCCAAAACTAGCAGTTCAACAATCACAAACTTCAGCTTCTAGGATTACGTCTTTAGCATCTCAAGCAGTTACTGATTACAACTTCCTTGCTTAATCTCCTGTTAAGTATCCTACTTTTGCCTCACCTTCTTCTCTTTATTTGTCTCCTGCTCTTTTGTTTTGGCCACTGCCAGGCCTGGGGTACACCCATCTCCCCCAGGGCCCCATGCCAACAAAAGCCATCCTTCCTGGCCATATTTTGTATCCCCACAAATTAATATTACCATCTTAACTCCATGCATAAAAAAGTTCTTTCCATCATACTTTCAGTAAGTCACTTCTTTTAAGGTTGCTGAAGGATGTATTTGCTTTAAGAAGGAATTCAAGTTTTTTATTCGTGTGGTCATCTGTTCTTATTGTAGCTTTAATTTGGGTTTTTTTTCTGATGTGCTTTTTTGTCCTTCTTGTCTTTTATATCTGTGTTGCCAGACTCATTATGCTCTAGCACTTTGTTATCAGTACAACTGACACCTCATGCAGTATAGGTTTTCCAGGTTTGTCTCTTGTTCATGTAGATGTTGAAAGCTATTGGTTTTTGCAAGAGTTGGAATATATTTACATTGATCCAAATATATATTTGGATATATATATATATTTGAGCTCCTATAGGTCAGAGGCTTTTGCAAATTTTGTGGAAAAAAATTGTGTAGTGTGGGAGAGGAGAGCATGACTATGGGAATTATAAAGTACTGAGCTGAGGATTTCTAGTGAACTGAAGCTTTCTGAATAAATCTTTACAATTCAGAATATGCTCATGTTTTATGCTGGCATAATCTTGCATGTAGCCTGTGTAGATCCGAGGGGTCCCTGGAAGGCAGATGACAAAAGCAAGCTGTCAGTAACCTCTGATAGGAGTCCTCAGGTGGAAAGACACTGTGAAGTGCTTCTCTGAAGTCTGGCTCCTGCCACCCAAACTATAACTTTGTCTCCTAACCAAAGTGCAGGAGTTGGCAGCAGTTGTTCTGTGGTTCATGGCAAGCACTGACTAACAGCAGTTTGATAATTTAGAAGTGTGCTCGCTAATGTAACAAGCATCCTAAGGAAGAAATAACTAAATATCACAAGAAGCAAATGAGCAATTGCAATGGAAGGATGTGATAGGAATGAGTATTAGTACTGCCACAAAACTCTTCTGCCTTGTACAGATGGGCTGTGGGAGCAAGGAATAAACTTCTCAGCTATTCTGTGTAAATGACACTAGTAAAAACAAAAGTTGGAAGTTTCTTTGTGTGTACTGTCAGTAAGCTTAGAAAATTCCAAATGTGGGTCATAATTTTTTCTTTTCTTTTCCAGCTACTCCTGTGCTTAGTGTGCGTTGTAACTGTAATAGCTACAGAACTCTGGACACGTATTCTTTGGTTCGTTCAGCTAAAACGTGTTTTGTTAATAAGTTTTTTCATCAGTTTTGCATGGAATTGGCTTTATTTGTATAAGGTAAGTTCTATAATCCTAATGGCTTTTTGGCTTAAAACTTTACAGTTTATGAGGGAGTTAAAGTTACTTCGTTCTTTTGGTTGGTTTAATTAACTGCAAAATACATAAAGGGATAAACATTTTATTTTACATGTTGGAGGGTGTGTTAGGATTAAAGAACAAAAAAACCACTGACAACTTAATCCTGCTGTAGACATGCACAAAATTCAGAGAGCACTAAAGCTCTGATTTCACCGTGTGGGCAAGGCAGATGTGACCTCTCACTAAAGCAGCTTGGTAGAAAAGTTATACAGAAATATGTTATGAGGAGTTTTTTTCCTTAAGATTCCCTGGCAGAACATGTGTTTTAATGTGATAGACCAGATAAATGCTTCATTAATGATGATTGAGTGGCTGATGGTACAATAGGATCAGTTTTATTGATGAGGAATTTAAGCTACCAGATCATAGCCCAGCCACAAAATCTGCCCTCACATCTTGTGAGACCCAGGGACAGCAGAGTGCTGGAGTGGGATGGCTCTGGCCAGTGGAATGCCATGCAGAGGGCTTAGGCTGAGGCACTTAAGAATGTTTGTTTTTCTGTTTTGATTATCAGTTGCAAACTGTAAAGCAAAACAATAATAAATACAGGTATTTCTTACGGGAATTATTTGAAAATAAAAGAGTGTTTTAAGTAGTAATTGCATGGCAGCTGTGTCTCTGTCTAATCCAGATACATTTTAAGGAAAGAGGTCATCAGTTTATTTCTGCCTTGAATTTGTACCTTTGAATATTGGAATCTGGTCCTTTGGCAATTCAGACTCAATTTGGAGAATAACTCAGAGGTAGCCATTATCTCAGGGGTTTTGTCTATTCCTGGGAAGCTCTTAGAATTTAACTCCATTAAATCGTTTAGGTAGTAAACTTTCCTAAATACATATTACATGGGGAATTGTCATTACAAGGGGACAATGGGGAAGTTCTCATTTACGTGGGGCACTGTCCCAAGGCTGCTGAGAGCAAACAGGGATGGCTGAGGAGCAGCACTGGTGGCTGCAGCCCCCTCAGTCCCTGTTGCCATCCCTGCTGTTCGTGCAGCTGGCCTTCGCTCAGCACCAGGCAGAGATTGCCAAGATGGGGCAGTTCGATAACGTCTGTGCGGAGAAGCTGGACTGGCGGGGAAGTCTCATCGGTGAGTACTTGGTGTGCTTTGCAGTAGTTCACATCACAAAATACCAATTCACAGTGTCCCACAATACTCAGATTTCTTCCTGAGTAGTACAGGGAATTTTCTTCAGTACATGATTATGTGGTTTTACCCTTTTTCCATCCCATAGGACTTTGTCTTTTGGGCCTTGGGAGGAGAGCTGACAGCACTGTACTTGGAGCATGTCATGGTGTTATGTCTTTTTCTTGTAACTTAACCTGTGTTTCCCCAGCCACTGTCCCCAGTACCATCCAGTGCCATTTACTGAAGACAGGAAGGCAAAGTTCAGGACAAGGATTTTTTTTTTATGTATCAGGCCTGTGAGTACAATGGATTTCAAGAATTGGATCTGTAATTCCTTACTCAAGTGATACTATTTTACAGAGAAAGCTGATTTTTTTATTTAGCTGTTATTTCTATCCAGTGCTATAGCAAGCAGGTGAAGGGTAGAAGCTCTTATAGAGTGCTTGATATGGTCTTCCCTTTGTAATTTCTTCACTCTGTTCTGTTTTTTTCATAAATGTCAGTGATTTACGTTCTGACTGCAGTAAAACCAAACTACAGAAACACTGATGTCATAAATCACTTGTTTATAATGTAAAAGTTCCCTTAAGAAGACTTTCTGCTTGTAACTAAAATAGACCCTTGAATCTAGCAAGCAAAACAGACAGTTCCAATCTCCTGCAGACTGGCAGATGAGCATTAACACAGAATGATGCTGTGTCAGTAGCTGTGAACACAGTGTGCATGTTCATAGTTTCCACAGATGAGACTTTTTTTCCCTGAGGCTTCTGGGCTACTAAGCTCCACTAAAGAGCTTTCTCGATTATACATGGCAAAACTTCAGGATCTTTTCTTTCTTTCCAGCCTTCTGTCTCCTTCCTGCATCCCCATGACTGGATAAACTGTACTGCCAAGCTAATCTCAGATGTGTAAAAATAAATCTCAGTTTTGAACAGTATCTGGAAGAGTTCTCTTCTATCTGTAACTGAAATGCTACTTTTTGTACTACTGCTGTGTCACAAAATATATTTTTAGAAGTAGTAAAAAGATGTCTGTGCTTTGACTCCAGAATGGCTTAGAAGTACATGGACATTTCAGGACGATCCCTGTCAGAAGTATTATGAAACTCTGCTTGTAAATCCCATTTTGCTGGTTCCACCAACAAAGGTATGTGCCAAGCCCAAAGGGACTGATCAGGGTTGTTGTTTGTGTGACAGCACTGAATTTTTGTTTGTATTTTTCTAGGCCTTGGCAATAACTTTCACCAACTTTGTAACTGAGCCTTTGAAGCACGTAGGACAAGGTATTGGTGAATTCATCAAGGCACTTATGAAGGAGATACCATTAATTCTGCAGGTTCCAGTGCTCATTATGATGGCTCTGGCTGTCTTGGTTTGTATACATTTCTCTTATATTTAAAATCTCAGTTTTATTTTTTATATATTAAATGTATTTAAGCATTATCTATTATATTACTTATTTTTTATTTGTACAGCTGAGCAGATTTCTTAGCACAAATGAAATTACTTCTACAGGGGACTTTTTTCTTGACAAAGGCTTCATACTACAGTTGGTCTAGGAATTAAAATAGCCAAGTTTTGTATTCAAACCATATTCCTCTCCCACTTCCCAAGTGGGATATAATAGCATTGAATTGCTTAAAATGTTGACTCTCTGACAGTTTATTGCATCTTGGTTCCCATTTTTTCCTGAGTCATTGCACAGTGATGCAGATGGTTGGCATTTTGTACATAAAAGCATTGATTTAGAGCCTTAAACATCTTTAATGTAGCACCAAGAAGGAACTGCATCCAGCGTGGCAGTTCCTGCAGTGTGGTCAGACTGCAGAACACTTGAACTGGAGCCGTTCTCTTCACCCCAGCTTTTCCTTCAGGGTATTTCAGATACACAACACTGAAATCTGTGTGAAAACCACAGGCTGAAGATATTTGGTGTTTTGCTCAGTTTGGTTTTTTTCTTCTCCCCCAGGCTTTTTGCTATGGTGCAGGATCATCAGTGTCTGCATTAAGATACTTAACATCTTCTCAGAAGAAAACTCTTCCTCTGCCTGCCAGTGAGCAGGAGCAAATAGCCTTTGGGCAGTATGATGGGAGGACAGCAGATGAGTATTACTTGCAGAAGCATCCTCATAGCCCCAGAGGGCACCAGGACAGAGGGGACACCGCCACGAGGCCTCTCCCCACAGCGAGAGCGGGCAGTGGCAGCAGGAGCCTGGACACGGCGCACAGCAGTGACGAGCTGGATGCACAGGTACCAGAGAGCCACGGGGACCACAGTCCCACTCACCAGAGCCTCATGGGGCTGAACAGATTGCAATGGCACCTGCTAGAACACATTTAAACAAGAAGCTTAACCCAGATCTGGGGGAGAGAGGAATTAAGGAACTACTTATTCCCCTAAGAACAGTTTGATAGAGGTGTCTTGGATGTATTTCTTCTGGAAAAATATCCAGCAATAGCTAACTGTGGCAGGAAACTACTGAATTAAAACTCTTTATACTAAAGACAACTTCAGTGTTGAGAGATGAGTACGTGTGTCAGCCTGGGCAATCATGATAACCCACAGAAGGAAGGGGAAAACAGCAGCACTGATTTTCCTGTTAACTAGAAAATTAATAGAAAATTCAAACCAGATTTATATTCTACATTATTTACATGTTCTGTTTCCCCAGGAAAAAAAAAGATCCTTGTCATGCTTTGGATGAGCTCTGCCCCCTGAGCTGGGATGCACTTGAAACAGAAGATGCTGTCACTTTAGACTGCTTAATTAATAATTATTACGATTTTTTTGCAGAACAGATTGTACACTGAATCTGAAGTGCATAGACTTGAAACTCTCAAAGCTGAAAACGTTACTGAAGAACCTGCACTTGAGCAGCAAAAACAAGAGACAGGCAAAGCAGAGGGAGAGACTGGAGAAAATGGTGACACTAATAAAAACCTAGAAGGGAAAAGCTCTGCCATGGAACCATGTGAAGAGGAAAAGAGTGTTTTACATGACTCTTAGGAAAGAGACTAAGGAAGACCCAAGCTCTGTGTAAGTTTTTGCTAATCTTGTCATGTGCTTGGTAATTCCGCTCTCATTCTCAAGTGTGGAAGAGAGAACATCAGTAAGCTGTAAGGGGGGGTTGTAATATCAGGGAGAGTGAGTACATGTACTGTGTCTGGAATCTGAAATAAAGGTGTTAAGTTTGATGATACACCTTTAAGTGGCCAAAAAAAACAGGCTTGTGGAGTGTTGCTGCTTGGTGGAAACCAGGTTTGTGTAATAAGTCTTAAGTAATTCCCATAACACTAATTCCCAACTCAGATGCCTCAGGTCTGTCTTTGGGTTTATGTTCTTTAAAATCAGTTTCCTTCTTGTCAGCTGGGTTTTAGGACAGCTTATGGATTTCCTTCTGGTGGACTAATTTACAGACAGTGAGAACCTGCTGTTATAGCAGGCTGTTGTTGCCACCCTGGGCACATTCCAGTGGTTGTTCCCCAGCCCTCCCCCAGCACAGCCTGGCCTTAGGCAGAGCAGGAGAGGAGCAGGTACAGGCAGCTGCTGTGCATTTCCTGTGTGTGACACTGCAAACTGAGGTGCTGCAGGAGCTGCCCCAGGCCCGTGGGAGGTGCCCAGTGCCCACCACCCCTGTAATTCCTGGTGTGTGGGCAGGCACCACACAAGCTGTAGAGCAGCACGAGCAGCTGGCTTTCAAAAGAATACTCCTTGAAGCCTTCTGATTGCAAAACTGTTGTGAATTAATGTAGGAAACATTAATTAGTTAACTAAATATTACCAAAAAACCCATCATGTTTCAAAAAACTATTTTTTATTAAACAGAATTAAAACTAGGATTTAATTTTTTTAATAGAAATTATTTTTTCTTCCAAACTGTGTTTCTGCAAAGAGACTATATACTGAAGCTATTTCTCCTTGTTTTTTAAATTATTTTTTAAAAAAGTATAAAAGAAAACAGGACCTTATTTCAGGAGGTACAAATTAGGGGGAAAAAAATCAAGTTTTCTTTAAAAAGAACATAAAAATTTACGTCTTGCACTAGGCTGAGACAGTGGCAGAATCCACTTGAGCAATGAGAGAATTGACAAAGAAAAAAAATCATCATAATTTTGATAGACTAGAGGCAAGAGGGAGACACAGTACCAGTACCTCAGCCACTGCTCTGAAAGCAGCTGCCAACAGCAGGAGCAGGGGCAACTCTACAACTACTGCTCACCAGTGTGATGCTGCTGCTATTGCTGTGAAAAATCAGGAGAAAGGAGACAAAGCTACTAATTGCAGTCATCTTAAAAAAGGCAAGTGTGCTTTTCCAGCAAACCCAAATGATCCCTGGATGCTGCTGTACAGTAGGTGCTTCTGAGGGTCTTCAGCTGGAACTGGGTCCCTTTATAGCTGAGGGTAAATGGACTCTCTGTTCATCCATTCTCTTTCCCTGTGAGCGTACAATCAGGCTGAAAAAATCCTCATCTGGTACAGTGGGGCCTTTGGCAGCTCCTGGAGGAGCACATCTCTGATCATCCAGTCTGGAACCCTACAGACACACCAAGCAATAAAAGCTGCATATTTACAGGAAGATACATAGTAAGTGAACAATATTAAGTGAAAAAGCTACTAAAAGCTTTCAGTTTCAGGTTTAAGGCTAGTAGAGAGATTTAATTTTTTAAGTGTTGTTTGAAGTTAAGCATGCCAAATGAAATTGAGTCTAAGTGTAATTAAAATGGTTCTTCTGACCCACTATGTCCACATCTATCTGAAAATAACCCCCCGGATCAGTTCTTTAAAATACTGAAAATGAGATTTAAGTGTCCCTTGTCCAGAAGAAGAATTTTAGCATTAGTACAGAGTATTTCTAGTCTCAAACACCAGAAACTGTGGTTGGCTTCCTTTCCTTATCCAGGGACTAAGAAATGGCCACAGTGATGTGAGATTTGGGAAGGGCCCTTGCCTTCACACTCTGCAGCTGAGTACAGTTTAATGCCAAGGTTACAGAGCAGGTGGCAAACGCTGCTGGGCTGGGTGCTGTGCTCCTTTCACAGCTGTCTCCTGGCCAGCTTCTGCAGGCTGGGGGCTGCCACAGCAGGGAAGGGGTGTTCTCTACAGGAACAGGCTGCTGCTGGAGGGCAGTGTGGCCACAGGAGCAAAAGCACAGCTTCCAGTGGTGCATGGACCTGGGACAGGAACCCTTAAGACAAAAAGGCTCAATTCTGTGCTTGTTTAAAGCAGTACCATCCATTCTGATTAGAGAGGATTAAATATTTTTCCATTCCTATATGAGACAGAATATTTCTAGAGTCTTTGCTTGACTCACAGAAAGAAGCAGACAAGCTGCTACAACACGGATGAACACTGTCACGGTCAATGAAGATTAAATTCCAGGTGCTGCTTTCTCATCCAGGCTACCATACTGACTGACCTTTGGAGAACTCAGCATCTGAATTTTGTATTTTGGGATGCTTATCAACCCATGAGATAAACCAGCAAGTCTTTCTAATTAACTTCTTTTTGGTCTAATTGGTATATGCACCATGCTTTAATTGAGAGTCACCTCACTTGTATATTGCTATAAACTACCCTTTACACTTGACGTCATGGGAATGATGACACCAAAAGCTGGATACTGAATTCTTTCAGTTGATAAATTAGGATTGCTGGTGTATCAGGTGCCCTCCTTAGCATGCCAAATCTAAACACTTAAAACCATTTCACATACTCCTCAAAATAGCCTCACTTGTTTTCCTTCAGTTTTTAAGCATTTCTTACTTCTAACAGTTACCATGGTAAAAATACCAAAATTACACTTACTAGACAATGGATAATTAAACAAACAAACGAAGAAAGACAAACTGTCCCAAAACTTAAAAAAAACCCCAACCCTAATCTTTTGTTCTCTTATGTTCCTCCTCACCCGCCAGAGCAATGTGTTTCTTAAAGCACATGATAAACAAAGTGGCTTCCTTGAAGGAAGGGAGTAGCAGGAGGCACAAATGAAGTTCCCAGAGACAGAAGCTGAGGGCTGTGTTGTTAAGCACTTACCTGGCATTTAATCAATATATCGAAGAAGTCATCATCCAGCTCCCTGTTGCTGCTGGCCATGAGGTGGCCCAGCACGGCCTGGCTGCTGTGCTGCCGGAGGCGCAGGCCGGGCAGCTCGCTGAAGCTGGCGCGCTGGTCATCGAGCCGGCGGCTCTGCGAGCTCGCCAGCAGCTCCAGGAACTCGTCCGTGTGCGGGGACACCGCCGATGTGGAAAGGGCTGGGCAGGACACACAAAACAACAGTTAGCCTAGGAGTCAAACCATTGCTGGAGTGAGTCTTGCGTGCAAATACAGTTTGAAAATAGTATTTGGCAAAAACTGAAGTCAAATCCAAATATTACTTTTTTAAAATTACATTTTATCATTGTTTTAGCTGGAGTAGACGATGTTGCCACTGAAGCAGCTGAGAGTCTGTTCTTCTCCTGGAAGCAGCACCTCTGATCATCCATCCTGTTACTCTGGAACCGACTCAGCAGATCAAAGAACCCTTCATCTGCCACTGTCTCCCGACTGCTTTTCTGAAAAGAAGATTTAGGGGTATTTGAACTAAGAGTACCTACAGCTGGGACAACTGCACCAGAGTTTCAGTCCAGTGATATGTTTGATATCTGTGTATCTGAAATTTATTAAATGAATTTTTTTAGTCAACCACTTCTATAGCCAGAGATCTATTGTAGGAGGAGATGCTAATGATAGGGCAGTGTTTTGGAGAGTGAAATACATTAGAAATGTTTCATTCTCTGAAATGGAAGGAAACTGTGCACTGATCATGGTACAATTGGAGTTAGTCCTCCTCAGCCATTAATCCAACAAAACCCCAAATGCCCATGAGAGGAAAAAGCAACAAGAGCAGCAATGAACAGTTGCCTTTGTCTCCTCAGGTCCATGACCAAATGACTCAGTTCTTTTATTTTGAACTGACTTCTTTCAAGAGCACAATAACCTAAAAAGTATGTCCAAAATATCTCCCAGTCTGAATCAGAAAAACTAGATTTTGTTAAGTTTGGAGAAGTGGGGGCTAGAAGAGCCTTAGAAATAAAATTTATGTGCAAGCTGGTATCTAACTTTAAAAAATCCACCAGGAATGAAATGTTGCAGTAGTAGGAAAATCTTAAAGCTGGCACCATCCCTGAGAGAGTGATAGCATGGCAGATTTTGCATTGCTTTAGAGCCACAGTTTAAATCAAGTTAAACTGAACAGGACAGCTGCAGGATGGTATTTTCCACAATTCTGATCACACAAAGAGTAGTAAAGGCCATGATCTCCACAGCTCACCACACCTACCCTCTGAGAGTTTGGAAGTCGATGATCAATAGAATTACTGGCATCCTGCAAAACTTTGGAGGTGGTGCCATTTTTGTACTTTTTGCCTTTTAGTCGATTTACAAAATGAAGTTTTGCTGAAGTTTTGGCAACCAGTGGTTTCTGTTTAGCAAGAATCTCACTGTTCCAGTTCGGAACCTAAGAAAACAAGAGTCAAGAAATAAAGTCTTTTGATTTTGTTTACCAGTACTGTTACCTCTTACTTGCTGCTGCATTTCCTCCCTAAAATGAGGCATTTTTACATGAGGCATAATTACATTAATTTGTTCATGCAACCATGAGGATGTGGTTATAATTCCTGAGCTGCTGCTAGGAGAAGCAGGTTAGTGCTGTTACTGGTCAGTCTGAGAACTGAACTGTGGTCTAACACCTGATGGATTAAAACGTGATCAAATAGTGATTTGAATTAAACACACTGAAATTGTCCTTGCTGACTGCAGTGCAGGAAAGGCAGTTCATGTAAGTGCTGAATTGCAGGCACAGCTGGCCTTTTCCACCTGGCATTTTTAAAACTGGAAAGAAAAACATGAAAACCCCCCCACCATTATAATACAAAGTGTTAGAGCAAAACAAACCCTTACACAAATGCAGCTACTCCACCAGCTGTCCCTGTTGTACACAAACTTCCCAATAAAGATTGAAAAAAAAGAGGGAGACAAATGCCAGCACAAGGACAAACAGGAATAACCATTTCCGTTCACTAAACAGAATGGATAGCTTTATCAACCTGACAGATTTTCCCTGAAATTCCTCTAAAATAAATAGAATTATCCACAACTGACAGCCTCTTGCAACTGAATAAAAACAAACCCTTTTTTTAACCTGATTCAACATCAGAAATCATGAACACAGTTATAAATCTTCCACAAACACTGCCTACCCAGTGGATTTCCCTTTTCAAGGCTTTACTGAACACCAGCACATGGACTTTGAGTAGATGCCATCCTGTACAATCAAACCCCAGTGCTCAGGTCAGGGGATTTATGGAAATTCATGGAAAGAGTTTGCAGAATCTACTCAACAAGTACCTTGAAGAAAGCCCTTCATAAGCACTAGACTGCAATAGCAAATTAATGCCAAAAATCTACAGGACATATTTTAGTGTACTTGGGGCCCAGAGGATACATATTTTACTGTTGGAGGATACATATTTTAAAAGTGTTCCCAGATAAAAAGATTGAGAGAGTAAGAAAACGCAGCTGATAGTGGCCAAAAGCTTAGAAAGTTCCCTGCAGAGGCCTTGCCCTAGACTAAACAGAGTCTTTGTAAAGAAGTACCCAAAAAGGCTTTTGAGCACCAGTGCCAATTTCAGCTGTACTGACTGTCCACATGCTTGGAGATTTTATTGCCTGTTTGAATAACATGACAGGCTTTGCCTCACCTGAAGAGACTGGAGTTAGATATGTGGAGGGAAAAATATCAATTTCAGTCTGGCACTGGAGTCATTTATGCAGAACTGCCAGCCCACTGCTGAAAGACAGAATTTGAAGGAAATCTCTCACAGCCTGGCACAAGGATTTTAATCAGGAGCTCCCATCTCCAAGAGATTTCTCTGAGCTTTGGGAAGTCGCTTTGCCTGTCTGTGACTCAGCTGCAGCATTTCTGAAAAAGCATCCTTACTCAAAGTGGATGTTGAAGCTTCTGATGGTTTGCAAGTTGGTTAAAATCTCAAAGTGAAAAACATGTATTTTAAGTGCCTATAAAATGACTGTAACCAAAGAAAAAGTGTTCAGAAGAGCTGAGCTAGAGCTTAGGAATTTTACTCTGAATTACTTTCATGCTGCAAACTCAAACCATCTCTGTAAAGATGAAGCAACTCCTTTGATGCATGTTACAGAACCCAATTCTTTCTCACTGGTGCAGGGAATAAAGCAAGCTTTTGGCAAGCCACCACAACCATTATCTGTCACACACTGACTGTACCTAATGACAAAAGTACTATTTGTTAGTATTGTTAGACCTGCTATTATGGAACTCCTAAGATCAACTAAATTAAAAGGGGTGGCAAATGGCACATCAGAACACCCTCAGAAATATTTCACTGCAATCTCAGCAGAACAGAAAGAAGCAAAGTGCCAACCTTTTCTGGTGTTAATTTCATAAGTTCCATGTTCTCCATACTGTAACGGCGTCCTCTTGGTCTGCCACCTTCAAGAGACAAATTCATCTTTTCATTACTAAAATTATGGTGTCACTTCAAAGCTGTGGCTGTACTTATCTAAGGTCCAAGGTCAAATATACAGACACAATTAGAACACATGAAGAAACTAAGCAGTAAGCTGTGATTCACAATATAAATCCTCCAGAAAAGGAGGTGCTGAAGGGGTCCAATAGGCACAAGAACCTTTTTTAGCTGGTGGGGAGAAAACCAAGCAAATTTGCACACTCAGCCATGGGCAGTAAAGAACTCAAACAAGACATTCTTTCTTTTTGAAGTTCTCTGTTGGGAAAGTACTGCAGAAAGAGGCACATACCATTCAAACTGTTTTCCACCACGTGGCTTTCTGCCATCATGGAGTTGTTCGTGCTGTAGCTTAATCCAAGAACCATTTGAAGATCTGAGAGATTAAGTCTGGCAGTGAGTTCTCCACTTCTGTCTCCTACCTTCAAGCAAATCAAATAAGCAGTTGTGTTACCTTAATGAATACTCACATGTGTAAGTGTAAAGCAATCCCTGTCCCCTAGATTTCTGAGAGAAGGCTGAAAGTTTTCCTGGCTGAAGACTGAGAACATCTTTTTGAAGAAGTAACAACTAACAGGTAACAAAACAAAGTCTAAAGTAATCTCTACTATGTTACTCACTTGGAGTCCATGAAAACATTGTTTGTGGTGACACTAGAACTAAGGAGCTAACTGCAGTGAGAGGGAAACATGGAATCACCTACCTCTGAAATCATTCAAAATGCATTCCATTGCTCAAAAACAGCTGCATGGACATAATCTCTATAAAACCACTGTGTGAGTGAGAGCAAAAACCAACAGCCAACATAGTGGGAGTATGAAAATCATACCTCTCTCGAAATCTCCAGGTGCCTTTCTGCAAAATGGATGGCTTGGTCATGATTGCCCAGAGCAGTGTATGCATTCCCTAAACTCCAGCACGCTCTTCCTTCCCCAATTCTGAAAACAACACACACTTGCAATTACACCTCTACCTGCTGAACACCAGAGGTCAGGTTTTCACAGCACTGCCACAGCAATTTGCTGGGCCAAAAAAACTAAGGCAATTATCAGAGACCATTCCAACACCAACACATTAAATACTGTATTTAAAGGAGTGTGATCTGGTTATAAATAAATATGAACAAATTTAAGCAAAATTTTAATTTTTAAGCTCACAGCAAACCAGTTAGTCAGTTTTGTAAGCATGGAACATTGTAAAACCTGCTTTGCTTTTCCTTCAATTTGTGTGCCTTACTAGTCCTCCATATTCTTACTGACTTAAGAAGACATACATTTAAATATTGCAGAAAAATGACAGTTGCACCTGACATTATAAAAAAAGGCCTCAGAAATCAAGATTTTAATATAAACGTTATTTGTTGCTGTGTTATTCTCCTTCCCCCATCTCTTCCTATATTATTAACTTGTGGATAAGTAGGAGACAGATTCTTATGAAAGTAAGGTGAATTATTATAATGAAGTCATGAAAGATAGATCTGCTTTTTCTTTCCTTAATTTACACAGACGTGCTGACAGGAGATGATGTATAAACAGTCATTCATCCATTTATCTTTCATCTCAGACTCATTAGCTGAAATGCCATTAGCTGAATCATGAGTAATTTTTGTTTTTCATATGAAAACCAAAGCCCAGCATTGAGGGAATTCACATTAATGCAGCTGTCAGGTAGGGAACAATGATAGTAGAAGGCAACAGGAGTGTCACACATACATTAAACAATCTCTTAGGGCTTACTTGTCATGTAGTTCCTGAGCAATCACAAGGTGTTTCAGATGATAATCGATTGCTTTCTCATAGTCCTGGAGCAGGGTGTAGGTGTTCCCCAGGCTGTAGCAGGCCTGTGCTTCCACAGCTCTGTCCTTCAGCTGCCGTGCCAGCTGCAGCGTCCTCCTGGAAGAGAGGATCACTCACCTCAGAAACCACTGCAAGGAGAAGCTTTCAGAAGTGCACACCCAAAAATCAGTTAAAAACCTTAGTAATTGATTCACCAATGATTTGCCAGCCTGGTGACTCAATTTATCTTGTAAACTCTTACTCTCAGACTTGTAAAGTCTTCCACTCCCCTCCACTGCAACCTCTGTCCACCTACTTTATGAAAGAGCAGCCTGATACCTCAAATAGCATCTTTTAATTTATCGCTTGGTTAATTATTTGTAGGAGTTTCCCTGGCAGGAGGCACCGTTTAATACCAGTGTTACAATACCTACTTCTCCATCATGATGCATGGGCAGGACAGACCTAAATCCAGCAAGCCAGCCCAGCCCTGTTGGGCAGGAAGAATTTGAGTGCTAAGAGGGATCTATCTACTCAGTACTGAGGCTTTTTTCCCTAAAAACAGGGAAAATCCCAGTAAGATGCTAATAACACCTATAATGTATCTTGGCCAAGCTTTTACTTTCCCAGGTACAGCAGCAACTGCTTAGTGGTGCAGAAATCAAGAAGTCTGGCTTGAAAATACAGAGTAAAGGTGTAAATTTATGTTGCTGTGCACCACCTCTCTCAGCTGGTGAGCACACCTAGGGCAGCCACAGTCTCAGGGTAGAAGAGCTACTCACATCATTCCAGAACTCACTAAGAGCTGAGACAGCAATGCCTGCTTCTAGAATAAAGGGAATAAATGCTTAGCAGTGGAAAGATGTCTGTCTACAGTACTGCAAAGAATCTATTTAAAGGAACAAAAGAGTTTAAAAAATAAAAAGCATTAATGCTGCCCCTCCCTTAAAAGAACCAGAATAGTTAAACAAGAAAGGAAAAATTTCTTAGCTAAACAAATGGAGTTTTTTCCAAAGTGTTTATTGAAGAGATGGCTGTTCCACAGTGAGCTACAGTACCAGGCACAATGGAAGTAAACTGTCCAAGAGGTATAAATTGTGTTTATCAGCAGTCACTCACCTGTAGTATTCAGCAGCAGTTTCAAATTCCCCCAGGAATATGTAGGCATTTCCAAGGTTGCTGTATGCTCTTCTTTCTGCTGATCTATCACCAAATTCTTTTGCAATTAGGAGACGCTTAAAAATGTGAAATAACTGAGTTATTTATGCTACCTTATACTTTGTAACATACATTTGCATGCAGAAATGCATGGGAAAAATGCATTCTTTAGGTCAACAATGCTTGATAAGAGCAGCCAAACTTGAAGTTGTGCCATTAAGATTTAAAACCTGCATTAAAAAGCTTGCAACAAGATCCAACACAATACATGTACTAAAGGTCAGAAGCAACCTGATATTCTGCTAGAACAGAATTTGTTACTAGCACATTACTGTACCTGTTCATGGGCTAAAACTGCACTCCTGAAGTTGCCCAGAAGGTAGTGTGTGTTTCCCAGATTTCCAAAGGCACGCCCTTGTGCTGCTCTGTCACCCAGCTCTGTTACTATTGTCAGGTTTTCCCTGTTTTGGGGGAAAGTGAGAAGGAGAATAGTGACTTTTAAAAGGTTTGCATTTTTTCTTATTTAAATAATCATTTAAAAAATTCTTATCTAAAGGAAAAGGTAGAGGTATTCTACTTTGGCCTGTTTTAATGGCCTTCATATAACCATGAATATGAGTAGGAAATATTTCCTCTCAGGATACCAAACTCCACTGCATTCTTACTCAAGCCAGTGTGCTCCCCTCTAGTTACACAGGTATAACAAGGTCCTGTTGTCTCAGCCTGGTTTGAAGAATTCTGCTCATTTTAACTACAGCCAAGGGCAGGATAAAAAACCAGTGCACTGTCCTGTTGGAAAGATCAAACTGCCACGTGCCTCAGTTCTGCACAGAAGCATTCCATGGTTTAACTCATGGCACTGCAAATCTCCCATATTCTACTGAGCTACATGATCATATCCTCCCAGCCCCCAACATATAAAGTTACTACTTACTCATAATAATTTGCAGCTTTTTGTAAAGCATTTTTCACATCATCTGGAAGTTCCCCTGGATCATGAGTCCCAGCATTAGCTACATTTTTCCCTTTAGAGTGATATACATTTCCCAGATTATACAGTGCTCTTGCTTCTCCAACCTGAACCAGAAGTAAAAGAAGGCATTAAAATTTCATGCTTCAAAGACTTCTGTCACAACTATTTGTACAATCCACAGATGGAAAAAAAGTTCCTTAATTACTTGTCCTTAAAAAGTCCTTAATACTTGTCAACACACACTCTGCCCATTCCAAATATGTTATCACCTACCCAGCTGCATCCCCCAATCCAATTGTTTTGCATATTACTTCTTTTTGAAGAGCAAGATACATTCCTGAGGTCAATTAACATTAAAATTAAAAACCAACGAACTCACCACAAAATAGGATATTTAACCTGGATCTATAGTGTTCCAGGTACAAACATCTGTATTCCAACTGCCAGATTCTTACTGCTGAGAAGAAATAACTGAATATTCTCTATTTCCCTCTGAAAGGTGCACAACTCCTTAGAAGTACAACAGGGTTCAGGAATGGATGTTAGCACTTTACATCCCAATTCCTGCACAATTCTTACCTTATCATTAAGCTCTCTGGAAATATCCAGATGTCTCTGACAGCAAACGATAGCTTCCTCAAAATTCCCAAGTACCTTTAAGGTGTTGCCCAGGTTCCCACTAGCTTTAGCTTCTCCCAGTAGATCTCCAATTGTCCTAAAATTGCAGAAATGAAGTACCCAGAAAACAGTGTATAATTTAAACCATGCAGGTGGGTCAACGTATGGTAGAGAATTACATGAATTTATGAAAAGAGACCACAACCATGTGTGTCAATTTTATATCTGAAATGCACTCAGAAACATTGTTCAGTCTGTGGTTACAGACATCTCATTCTGTCGGTGCTGTTTGGTCATGTGCTGGTATTCATGGTATTGATCATCTGGCTTAACTTTTTTTTTTTAATTCACATCTTTTAAGAAGAGAATAGAGAGAAAATTCTTGAAGATGTTGTAGAAAGCATTAGAAAGAGAAGTTTAGAAGTTTACCTGCATTTGCATTTTACTTGACTATCTCCTTTTAAGTATTAAGTCTCCTTTTACTTAACAAGACACTTTACTGTAAGGTTTAAGAGTTAGTCTCCTCTGTAGCTCAAGGCACAACTTCATTTCTACACTCTAAATGAGACTAAGGCAAGAGACTGCCACTGAACCACTCAGACTGTCATACCTGGGGGTAACACAACACAACACAACACAACACATGCCCACAAGGTCACAGCACTGGAGCATGTTAAGGTGGGGGGAAGAATATATTTATGCATAAATTGATGTTAAGTACATTATATGCCTGTCTTTTATTGGATCTATACAAATCAGTAAGAGTCAGATACATGAATAGCATATGAAATGGATAGGGTTTTAGATTTCACAATATCACATTATGACTTTTACACAGATAAACATTAAGGAGTTCTGTCTAGTAAACAAGAGAGCAGCTTAACAATCTGGAGAACTAGAAACTCTGAGTTTTACAAACACCGAAGGGTAAAGAAAGGGTGGATTTAAAGCAGCCACTTAATTATCCAGAAACCTGGTGATGCCTCAGTCAGTTCTAGGATTATGGTGCTAGACCAAGTATTAGCTGCCAGGTTAGAGGGCAACCAGGTGACCTGACCTGCCAGGCCCCCCAGCCCTCTGCCACCACCACATTGACTCATTAGCCAGCATTAACAGCAGGGTTTGGCAGGAAATGAAGTCAGCTGCTCGTATCTACCAGAATGGATGACATGGAGAACAGTTACCTTGCAAGGGTTAAATCGTGGTGATGGTATTCCAAGGCCTTTGCATATTCATGCAGGTAGAAATAGGCATTGCCCAGCTGGCTGTAAATAGCACTCAGGGTTCGTAAATCTTCAGTTCCAACCTGAACAGCTGCTTCAAAGAAAGACACTCCAGCCCGGCAATCTCCTGCCTTGCACAGGCGCTCTCCTTCCAGAGCCAGCTCCAGGCAGGAAGCCTCCATCCTGCACCAGGGAAGCAAAAGGCAAACAGTCACTCCCAATGCCACACTCTGTCCAGCCCCTGAGCTCCGAACAGGGCATTATTTTACTCAGAGGGCCTCTCTTTGTTTAGGAGAGGGAGTCAGCACCACAGTACAACCAATGAGCTTTGCTTTATAGTGTTACAGAAACTAAGACTGAAATGGAAATTACAACTTGGATGCTGTTGAGCAAAATAACATTTAAAGAAGCAGCTACAATTTCTTTTTTTCTTTTTCAGTCTCAGAGAGGAAACCAAACACTGCTTTGTCCATCTGTAGCACCTGTAGGGTTCAAAACCATTTTTCATCATCTAGATAATTTCAGAAAAGTTACCTAGAAATCAAGGTATTATTGACAACTACTGATTCTGACAAATGGAAACACTTTAATTTTTAGGGTGATACTAACCTGCAAAAACCTGCAAAATTATTCACAGGAAAAAAATTAAATTAGAATATTCTGTGTATCAAAGACTGACTAATTTTCCCTAAGTTGCTTCCTATGTAATTCAGTACTCCTTGGCACTTCATTTCTTACACTGGCACTGCTATGAAAATTCTCAGTGTAAGAAGAAATATCTAGATTCAATTAAAGACAAAATGTACATCAATTCGAGTTACTTCACTGATACAGCATCATTCCAGAACCCAGTGGAATATTTTTTACTATTGTGAACAAGTAATTGTCTAATTATACAGGTATGAAATACTGCAGTCACAAATGAACTTGCAGAATATTATGTTTTGAACATGAACAAAAGCTGATAGAGAACTACAGTGTTAAAAACCTTTCAGGTGCAGTCAGGAGTTCAGAAGTACAAAATGTAACACTTCAGTAAGCGTTAACATTGTTAACCAAACATTTCCTACTTTCCAGTTCTGAGATGGGAGGGAAGCAGGGGAGAGGAAGATGAGAAAGATGACAGCTCCAGGTCTCGATCTTGAAGCAATATGGTTCTCCAGCTTTTTCAGTACACATGCATTTTTAAAAGCTTGCAAAAATGTCAGCATTCTATTTTTTTAAGACTTTTTTTCTAAATGAAAACTCAGTAAGAGACATTCTGTAATTGTTGAAAAAGCACGTGCTAATATTGCCAAAAAGTGGACAATCAAATGCTGGCTTTTGCAAAAGTTATTTTAATGGAAACACCAGATGACACCTATTTTGACTTGACATAGTGATGAAGTTTTTAACATACCTGCAATATTTACATTTCTTTATTTTTTTAAACTATATATATATAAAAAAAATTATACTAAATTCTACTCAAATCTGAACAGGAAGAAAATATTTTTGAAAAACCTAATGACTTGCAAAAGAACTAGAAGAACTGGGATCACAAGTACAATACAAACCACAAAACACTACCATACCTGCTGCTCTTCGACATGCCACAACTTAAGCACAGCGAGATGACCGACATGTTTAACTTTTGCAGCCAGAAGCACTGTCTGCTTGGTAGCTGGTAAAGATGCTGACAGCAAAAGATAACTCCAGCATGAAGTTCTTGCCAAGCCCAACTTCTCAGGTTGGATATCCATAACACATGCAGTATTTTTAGGTTTGGAAACTCTTCTCAGAGAAGTTAAAGCATTCCTATTTGCTACAACGCACCACTTGGGTCTCATTACATTGTGCATGTGTTGAATGTAAGACAGAAAAAGGCAGAAATGATTAAGAACAATAAAGTACAAGGCAGAAATGATTACACCATCAGCAACTGAAGGTTTAAGACTTAAAACACTTCATTGGGTAATCTTAATCCTATCCAAAGAGGTTCTCTCCGGGCACCTCATGTTAACTGACATGTCCAATTAGAGTGACAGCTAGAAAATACAGTGCTTCTCAGTGCACAGATTCACACCATTACACAGCCACACTCTTTGGATTTTTAGCCTGAATGGCTGAAAGAGCAGAACTTTCAGCAAAATGTGTGTGTGACATAATAGTCAAAATGTTACACTGGACTCTGCTTCTGTAAGTGAATTAATTCAATTTTTTCAAAAAATATATATTTTTAACTGTGATGCATCAGTCACAGAATCAGTGAAGAAAAGGCAAAGTCAAAAAAGGTACAAGGCCAATACCTGAGAGTACTGCAGTCTTGTAACTCCCCTGAGAGACTGCATTCATCTCATTTCACACTACACCAAAAAATGCCAAATGCCAAGGCAGCATTACCATTTCATCAAGGAACTTGAAATATAAGCATTTGACTTTGCAACCCTAGATTTATTATAGCTTATAAAAATGAAATATGTGGGGTCTTTCATACAGAACACAACTAGGAAGCAAAAGGAGGAAAATCAGCTGTTATTACAGAGTGTTTCAATTCAACAAAATTACAGGAAGTAAATGAAAATGGGAATTAATATTTCTTTGAGTTAAAAAATGTAAAAATTAATACTTCTCTTGAGCACAACTCTAGAGAGGTATGTAAACAGGTTGCTAGAATCTGTACAGCAAATTAAAGCTTTAATTCCATCTGGATCCATTCTTTATGACCTACCTTTTCAGAATCTAAATAAGCTATACAAAAATAGAACAGAGAAAATTAAATATTTATTTCCACAGTTGCCTGCACTCAATATTTTATTCAGTTTATATAAGAGCTATAAAATCACTCAGTTATTTTAGGTTTCCTAGGCTTTTCCTTTAAGTACCAAAACTGGATTCAGAAGAGGTTTGGTTTTGGTCTGTATTTGTTTTTTCCTCCCCTCTGCTATTTAAAGGACTCTTATGCAAATTAACACGATTCTTTGTTTTGTTGGAGTTTTTTGAGATTTACATAGGTGTTCTCCACCTGTCACCACTAATGGTTAAACAGCACTTTGGCAGACTAGACAGGGCCAGGTTAATCAATGTTTTAGGAAGTCATTAAATAGTTACAAGGAGAATATGACATTACTTTCTCTGTTCCCAGGGCTGAATTGAATTATTTACTCAACACCCTACAGCCAAACAAGAGATTCAATGTATCTGCAGAGAGCAGAAGAGAACAAGCCCCATTCATCTGTGCACTTCCAATGAAATTCTGTTCCTGCTGAACAGGATAACGATCTCTCGGACACTACTTGGAAATGCTCACACAGGGCTTCATTTTGTTATGCTGTTTGATGCCTGGACCTGTTCTCTGAAAGGCTGGCATCTCCTGAATAATTTCTCATTTGTAAAACTACCTCATCCTTATCTGTCCCCCTTGAAGCTTTTCCTCTTGCGTAGCTCCCCATTTTAACTCTTTTCTTCTTTTTTTTCTCCCCTTATTCTTCTCTGACCTTTTTTACATTCTATTTTAAACCTTTTTTATTTCTAAGAATATAAACCCTAAGCATATTGCATCCTTATTTTTGTCTCCCTCCCTTCACCTGTTCTCATCTTACAATAAAGACAAGAAAACTGGTAAGAATGAAGGCAGTAAGACTCATTGATTACTACTGCCCCTAAATACAGTTTAGTTTTACTCAGTTCAATTCTGACTAAGAGGACTTTTTGCTTTTGAGGGGAAACACGTTTGTCATCAATTTGCCATGAAACACAGTACAAATAACACACCTAGAGACGAAACAACTACACTGTTATTGTAATTACATCTCTTTAGCTCAGATGCACAGCATTACTACTGCCACAGCATCCTATAATAAAGCTCACATTTCTGACTCCTGCCCTTACTCTTGGCTTCTCCACGTGAGCAGAAGCCCCCACAGTGACCACTGCAAACAGCTCCCCCACACCTCCACTGCAGCACTGGTTCTGCAAACCATGCTTCACAGTGAGGTTAGAAACAAACAATTCACACGCAAAGAAACCACACATCTGAATTCTGGGTCCTTTTGCTCCAGTCAAGATCAAAGCAGTTACAAGGTTTTGGTGTATGAATTTAGCAGGCCAAAAGAAGCAAGTTCACAAATATTCACACTACAGATCATTTATTCATATAGATCAGGTAACACTGGCATTTTATTTTCAGTCACTAAACAACAAAAGAAGAAAAATAAGCAGTTGCCTTCCACCAGCATAAAAAACCATTTGCACAGTCAGAAAAAACAGAGTAAAAGCCTTTCCTTAGGAGTGAGCTCCAACATCTTTAAAATCAGTTCTAATGGAATGCCAGAAGGAAGGAATGAGTAGTCAGAGCCAAAGAAGCCTGGGATAATACCTGCAAGTAGTTGTTTTTAAAAACTGGTAACTTCCTCCCCATTAGTTTATGGCCTTTTATTTCCTGCACTAAATTTTACACTCCAACCAAATAAAATATTTCCAAATCATAGCTATCAAAATCATCATAAAATTCCAGTCCAATATACTGAATTAATCTGCAGTTTCTCAAAGTCTTAGAACAGTTTAATTTTTTTTTAATTACAAGTATCTTGCCATCATGTTTTTGAAATGTGAATCAGATTACAGTTCATGCAGGAAAGTTTAATAAGGTCATGAATATTGTTATTGTTGATATTTTTAATCACTCTCATTCAAACCTGTACTGAAATACAGCATAAAGCAGTAAGACATTGTGCCCTGACTGTGCGTGCCCATTTTTTCCATGTTTTTTTTTAGCTTGTCAATTTAAACCAAACAATTGGCCATAACACATTTTTTACCCATTTACTTCTATAATAGTACTCTTAACAGCTCCTGCTTTTATTAAGGAGTGAGCAAGGACCTTCTGTAATTGTCTGGGGAAGACCAAGAACATTAGCACCAGTGTGGGTTCACATGGGAGAGGAATGCTGGGAAGTGGTCCCTTGAGGAAACACTCATCACAGAACTATCATGCTTACACACTTAGGGTCAAAGCCACAGGATGAAGATTTTAACAACATAAAGAGAGAAAACAGTAAATTACAGCTTATTTGCTAACTTTTCTCCTTACTGACCATGCAAAAGCTTCTCCAGCTGGCTGCACTGCTAACCAGGACACTGGTCTTGTATGAAATGAAACAAAGTACTTCTATGAAATGGAAGAGAAGACCACTCCAACAGCAATCTAACTTTGTCAGAATGTTGAAAGGATTAATTTTAAGCCATAGCAAGTACTGTCTCAGAAATATAGATAATGCCTTATTGCTCTTAGTAGCGATGAAAATGTCTCCAAAGAAAAGATGACCAGGGTAGGGGTGGGAGGAGCACACAAGAACCACATTTTTTATTTCTTTTTAAACAATCACTTCAGTCTTCCAGTGTCCCTTCCTATTGAATGAGCTGCAAGATTTACCCTTCCAAACACCAGGCACTACACAATGCTCCTGTAGTTCAGCTCCATTAGAGCGACTCTGCAATGCTAATACATTGTCCCATGTCTGTAAAGGGGATTCAGAGGAAAAATTATAAAAGCTCTCAGAAGGGAAATCCCATATCCTCTTCACTTGCAAGAACAGTATTTTTGAGTCCAAGGCACTCAAAAAGGCACCTCTTTATTTTAAGCAAGGAGAACACCTCATCGTTCATCGAAACAATAATGGGACAAGTACAGAGAACTTAAGCAGAAAAAACTCAGCAATTTGCATAGGCAGCCTAACAGCTAAAAGAGGGAGCAAGTATTAACCTGCAGGCATCATACTTCGTATCATTCTAGCCCAAGTACAAAGAAATACAGGCAATAATGTGCTATTCCGCTACAACGCAAGTTCCAATACTACATTATTATGTAATCATACTAATATAATCTGCTATGCAGCAAAAGTGAATGCTCATCATTCAAAACTGAAGAAAAAAATGGGTTTAATTTTCAGTTTCGATAACACTACTAGCAGAAATACCAAACTATTTGTTGAAACTTGTTTAGCTTTCTATTATTAATAGCACTTATTAATTTACAGCAAAATCACTGGAGTCTTACCTGTATCGCACGTGAAAGGAACGATCTTCACGCATGCTTATCAAAACATTATTCTCCGCCATTAAGTTACATTATCAGTAGAGAAAATAATACTGTTCTGTAGTAGGGTAAGCACTTTATTATGGAGAATTGTTGTCAGAACACAGTTCCCATGAGTATATTAAGAAGCTGGAGTAAAGATATCCTGAGCTCCTGTAGAAAAACTCTTCTTTATTACTGAGGTAAGGAGGTCACTCACAGACATCTCACACCTTCAGAAGCATTCAAGTTCTTTCATCTGTGGCCCTTTAAGCTCCATTCGGCCGCATTTCTGCAAAGAGAACACAGGATGCTTGGCTTGAAGTCTCATAGTCAGTTAATAACTCATCAGCATTTGCAGCTGATGTAAAAGCATAACACTGCTCCTACCAAGCAGGAAACGTCAATCAAGAACTTGAAGGCAGAGGCAAAGCCTTCTACACAGACATGGCAATTCCTGTATGCAAGTGAGAAAGCTGAAGAGGTTTTACAAAAACTAACACTCTCTTCTCTTGGAGACTTTGAAGAATTTACCCTTGTTAGTATTCTTTGGCTTCATGAAGTAACAGACAAAAACCTTAAAGGATGAAAGCTACAGAATGAAAGGCATAATATAGAACAGATCACAAAGTGCTTTACATGTAAACACTGTTGCTGAAACCCTGATCATCAGCTCAAGGCCCATAGCAGTCAGAACTGGTGGGCACAATCCCATCTGGAAATCATCCATTCTGGAGATTGTCCCACCTGGATACTGCAAGCACAGCAGCCAGCAAAGGTTTAAGATCTATATT
>VZTN01025474.1:140236-160478 GCA_013400515.1 Erpornis zantholeuca | reverse complement strand
TGAGATTATGTTGTCAGTTCTCCTGAAATCTTGATTTTGGTAAAAAAATTCAGTATTAATTTTTCCACAAGTAAAACTTCAGTCAGAAAGTTATGGTAATCCTTCCAAATGCATTCTCTAGCTATAAATATCGCAGAAAGCTGCTCCACTTCACAGTGAAACTTTGTCCATATGGAACATATGACTAGGAAGGACTCGGTGAACTACTGAAATCCAGTGCTTTGCTAGAGAAGGCACATGTATCATTCTGTTTTCTTTAAAACTGATCATGGAAAACGATCAGTTGGAAAAAAGCTTGAGCTTTCAATTTGGGTTGTTTGGTTTTTTTTTCTTTAGCCTACCCATAGGACATTACCCAGGAAGCTCAATCTCCTATGGTAGGAAAATGCCACCTATTTCCTGTTATGTTTCTTTATGGACAATTTATACAGTTAAGGACTGGATATATATGGACTGTTTCTTTCCCATATGTTTACTTGGGAAGTTCCAAATGTCTTAATTCGTGTTCAGCTGTGCTAAACAAGGCTTTTCTCTGTCTTCCCTAGTAGTGCTTTCAGCATCTCTTTCACTTTCAATACAATTCATTTCTTAAACATAGATGAGCAAAACTCAGTACTTCCAACTCACTGTCCCCTGTGCCCTATTTAATCGCTTTAATATTTTTTATCATTACTTTAAATACAGGCAAGGATAAAGTACACTTTTTTCATGACCATAAGGAATCACTAGAAACAAGGGAACCTTTCTACTAAGATTTCCAGCTGATGATATTACTGGTTGTGAATTAGCTGGTCCTCAAGGTACACAGATCTTTGATACCACTTTGACCATAGGCANACAGATCTTTGATACCACTTTGACCATAGGCAAAAAATGGTAAAGAAACATAATTAGCTTACCTAGCAACTAAATGTTATTCCTTTTATCTTCAGACTTATGGACTGGATTTTGCTCCCAGTTACAAGGATGAGTATCTGAAATAACCACCAAATTCAGTAGTGTGATACCTGTCCCAAATTTCTACCACGAGAAAATCCAACCTTCCTACTTATGGTCTCTTGACTGTAGGAAGTGTTTCTCTTCAGACTAAATATTACCTGANACTAAACTATGCTTTTAATGTCTCTTTTTTCATCAATGACAGAAATAAGATGAGGAAGACAATCCTCTGATACATTTTTTCTGCTTTTGTAAGAGTCAAAATGTTTTATTCTTCCTCTCTGAGGAATACATGAAAGCACTTCCCTCTTTGTCCTTTTCACAATGATTACTCATTCGAATTTTATAATTTTCTCTACACAAACATGAGCTATATTTCCTTCTTCCATTAAACCATTTGGATAGAAGCTCTTTCATGGAATATATATGCTATGAGGTCTGTGGTTTTCCAAGCTGCCTATCAAGACACACAGAGCCTCCTGCATTACAGACATGAGTCTGACTTTCTTGTAACTCTACCAATCGTTTCCATCTGGTATTGTACTTAACAGGTGGATTTTCTGAGACACTTCACACTATGAAGTATGTTAAGGATTGTACCTTCAGTTCTATTTGATTTGCAATGTATTCAATGTTTTTCTCTGTGCATTCTAGTTTGCACAGTCCTCATCGATTCCAGAAAAGACAGAGAGGACTGCAGCCTATCTTTTCTGCAGAAGAATTTCTTCAGAGACAACCCCACTAGTCATTTCACTCCACCTTCCACCGGTCAGTAGGCAAAACACCACTGTACTGTACCTTAACATTATGGAAAAGGCTGTGCCAAAAAAAGGACTGCATTCAGGTTTTGTTGTGCCTTCCACACGTATGAAAGGTAACCTCATTTCTCACTGAAGACAGTGTAAAATACCTTTAAAAATACATGGATTTAAACTATTGTAGTTGTTATTCATAAAGTAACTCAGCCTACAGGCCTGATCAGACCGACAGAGGCCACTGGATTGAAATCAAAAATTATTCTGAGAAGCTGAGAGAAACCTACGCAGGGCACAAACCCTTTTTACGCTTCCTAATCTGTTCAATCTGCATGTTATATGGGATAAAGACTGCCTAAACTCAGGTGACATGTGGCTTGGCTTTGTAAAGTGTTGAACATCAATACTGGCTTATGGCACTCGCTGGCCTGAGTTTTGCCACACACTTCAGTGCCTGCAGTGTGCTGTCCTGGCTTTGATGTATATTAGCTCAGTTTGTGCATGCAGCCAGATGATGAAGCAGATCAGGGAGTTCATTCAACTCACAAACTGCTCAGCATGTCTTGTACTTCAAGCTGGACCAAAATTGCATACAAACAGCTGTGCCATCCCAGAGGATGGTGTACTATACACTACGACATGGTGGCAGGAGCAAGGAGAGAGAGGCAGGTGTTGTTAAAGGTCACTTTGTAATGTTGAACTGTACCCTCTCTATATCTGGTTGCAGGTGCACCAATATATTAGACAACGTGAATAGGAACTGTAATCCAAGAGTGTGCTCACTCCAATTGTTACAACAGTCCCTGACACAGTTTGTGCCCACCGTTGCTCTCCTCCAAGTAATTCCTACACATGGATCAAGAGGGAACTGAAAACCAGCCGGTGCAATTTTCCACAAGCAGTATACAAGCAGGCACTCTGTTTCAGGGACAAGAGTTTAACAGTACCATCAGGGTTATTCAATGCCAGGTGACCTATGTGCCAGAAAGCAGTACAATGCTTGCTTAACCTACAAGTGCAGACGTGAATCACCAGCCCAAACTCCCACCCTTCATCTGCTAGAACAGAAATCTGTAGACATTATTCTTACGCATCTCCACTCAATGCCTGCAAAAGGCCCACTTACATTCTACGTTCACTTAAACATCTTCCTGCTCTTCAGTTCACAGTGACCACAGGTCCCCCAGGCCAGGTCTAAACTGACAGCTGCAGACTCATTCTGCCTGTGATGTGAACTGGTAAGGTGCATTGCCATAGAACACAGCATTAGGGCCAAGTTAGTTAGTGCTGGCAAGAGACAGGTTAACACAAGCACTGGAGCTCAAGATGCCCAAAGCTGAAGGGTTTAATGCACACTGTGAGCTCAGACTTACTCAAAACAGCTTCAGTAAATCTGGGCCACGCTCTTATCAGTATGCTGTAACCTTGAGCTGAAGGGACCATGTCTAATGCTGAGACACTGTTTCACTCCATATGCTAGTTCATTATCCAGCTCCTCTCTGTTTTGACTGCCAACAAATAATGATGTTTTTCAACACTTCTCCACTAGGAACTGAATGCACAAACATCGCATCATAAATGCCACCCAACATCTGCCAGGCAGTTACCATCTTCCCATGACTATCACCTAGGCTGAACCCGAGCAAGTGATTTACTGACAATCTGTGTCACATCCTCTTACCTATCACACCCTAGATCATCCAAACACCAAGGCTTATGAATGGCCCACAGGTATTCGGTTAAAATACCACAGGAAAATTATTTCTAACAAAAAATCCCCTATGCATTCTAAAATTACTGTTACTTAGTTAATGAAAAAATCAAATATTGCAACTGAGGATATCAGTTTTGCTACAAATCTTACAGCACCAAAGCAAATATGCTGATAAGATATTAACAGAAAATAAATGAAGGAAAACCCAAGGTTTTCCACCTTTCCTATTTAACAGTCAGTCACAATTCTTGAAAAAAATATTGTTTACTATATGAGTTATTCTAGAACAGTATCAGTAGCTTAGCAGAGTAAAACTTCCTCAGTTGGTCCCATAGTAAACAGGGTATCTATGTAACTGGGATAATGACAAGGACCAGATTTCAAGTAAAGTATTTCAGAAATTAAGCAACAGATTAGTGACTTGCCTTACATTATCTGTAAATCTATTAACTGAAACCAGAGCGCTCAGTCAGGGCAAATTATTTGTTTTCCCACATTCCACTTACTGTAGAGCTCTTCATTCACTTCATGGTGCTTTTCTGTACTGATTCAACTACCACAGGAATGAAAAATCTCAAAATAACTTTGAATGTGTGAATACTTTCAATAGAGCTTATTTTAATCAGTCTTTACCATCAAGTGAAAGCAAAAGTTAGTCACATGATGTTTGAGGTTTCTGTAACTGTAATTCAAATCAAGCAACTGCCATTTCTTATTTTCATTCTAGCAGTTTGAGCTTCCTAAGACCATTCTCCTTCTGCGCTGTAAGTTCTTTTCTTATCCAACACTTAGAGCCTGCAAGAAATATGTAGAGCCGAGCAGACAATCCCATAAATAGTTCAAGACCTTGAAAAGCACAATGTAGCCAGTTTCTAGCTTTCTTCCAAAATAAGGCATAATACAAGCAAAAGCTTCTACTGAAAAGAAGAATATTTTTAATACAATCCAGTTACAGAAATCCATGACAACATGCAATTAATGGACTGCATGATAGCAATCACCAACGTGACTCATTACATTCAATTCATTACAAAATCCAGATGACTGTTCTGTGGTCATGCTTACACTGAATATGGACATCTAACACAGTCTTTTAAGGCCATAAATAAGTGCAGCACCTGCTGAACTACATAATGCACATGGTCACATCCTAAAGCATGAAATACAAAAATCCTTTCAGTTAAACCTCTTGAATTGATCCAAGGTGACTTTTATATCTTTCTTCTTAGACCACTACCCCTGCAATGCTTGCCAGACTCCTTGCCACCTTCATTCCTGCTATCCCAGACAGGGGAGGAGCAGCAGAGGTTTAGCAGACCACCACTTTCCATGGTAGGACAATGGCTGGACAAAACTTAACTACACCCAAAAAACCCAGCGCTACTTCTCACAGCATTGCAGCTAAAGAAATGCAGTTGCAAATATGAAGTATGTTCACCTTAAATATCTATCAAGCACATCTTGAGACATGCATCTGCGCTGGGCATTTCATTCTTATGCCTGCTCTACTGTTTTGTTATGATGAAACGAGAGGAAATCAGATTTGTAGTTCACTGTCCAACTCTCCTTGCATTTATGTTGATGTAATATTACCTACAATTATAAGCACATGCACCACATGTAGCAAATGTGTATATATGAACACTGTATACACAGAAAAAATATGTCTGAGATTTTTTAGAAATGGGTGTCTAAAATAAGATTTACATATTCACATTGAGATGGCAGTACTTGGAAGTCCAGCTTTCACACATGAGCTAAGACTTTCAAAGCCTGGTGAAAGAATTTCTAAAAATGTTAAACTGCTCTGCCTCTGAGCATAATATATACATACTTATATGTGTCTATAGCAAAAATTTAATGTATTTTGTAAAGGCTTGTAAGAGTTTTTTTCTCAGTTGATTTTGACTGCAGAAATGAATTCATTGAAGAATTGATCAGAAGCTGAGAGTAAGTACAAACACAAATATGTAACATTGCAACAGCCTTGTAGACACCAGATACCTTACAGGAATTGCAAGTGCTTGAAATACACGATGCTGAAAGGCAGTTCAGCAACTGGAAACATGTCAAATTTCACTCTCATTTACACCTATAGGAAATGTGTAGCAACTCCACTGAGTGAAATGGTGATATTGTTGATGAGATTAAAGTAAGAGCAGACTGTGAGCTTCCATCTGTATAAAAGTATTAAAACAAGTGTAGTATGAATGCATAGTAAAAGTAGTATAATCAAACAAGCTCAAAGAAACTTTTTCTGTGGAGAGGGGATGGGAGCCAAGAGTTTAGATACACAACCCTTCTCCTTAGCTTCTCTTCAAAGTGTGTGAACACTCTCCCGCAGTCCTTTGGATCTGCAGCCACCCCTCCCATTCTTGCTCAGACTGAGTCTATGTCTGCCCAACAAATGAAAACTAAATAATATTCAGAAAAATGGAAGTATGTATCCAGATCTTCCATCACCTTTTAAGCTCTAATCCAAGGCAATAAGGCAATAGTTCTGCTGCTTTGGACTTAAAAAATATGTGACCACAAACTGCATCAGTCTTCACAGAACATAGTTAAAAACATCCCAATTGTTACAAAATGTGGATTAAATCAGTATAACCAGACTAGGATTTACTTCACAGCAGTGTTTTCCTCAGCTGCTCCCGCTTTAGCTTCCAAAAAGTGATTCCACTGGCATAAAATTAAAATCACATCAGCACTAACTGACCAAAAGATGTAGTTCATTTTTTCTGACATCAAAATTCATTCTTCATAAATGTGACCACAAACTGCATCAGTTACACATGGTATCAGTGGCCTATCACTGTGAAGTATGAAACTCAGATTCCAAAACTTGCCAACAGTCATACATAATAGCAAAAGGAGGGCTTTTTCCCCTATATCTCTTTATTAGGTGCTTAACAGTACATTTTTATTAGAAAAATTAAAGCAAGGAAATGTAATGTTCCATATGCAAAAAAAAAGAGTGCAATAGAATTGTCTATTTCTTGGGTTTTTTTCACTATAAATAAGCAGTAGGAGAAGACTCCTTTTTGTCTCAACTTAGTCAGTATTTGTTTCTGTACTTTTCCCCTCCCTTCCTTTCCCATAGTAAACAGGTGATTGACATGAAAATAGGGGAAAAAATAAGACAAGTTAAAAAAATAGACTGGAATATTTTTTTATTCCATTGACATCTGTTCTGCTACTTCTTTGCTTACGGCAGAGAAGAGAAATATCAATGATGTAGATGTTGCCTTCAGGTTCTGTGCCTTTTCTTAAAAAACAAAAAATAGAGGAACTGCTGTTTTGTGACAAATAGTGAAATTTTGAAATTTCAGTCCGAACATTTTTTGCTGTTGCTGTTATTTCAGAAATTATATCTAAAATTTTCATGCTGATAACAAGCATTTCCTGATCCAAAACAAAACAACCACATTTCACTTCAAAGTATGCAATGTATTTCAAAGAAAAGTATCAAAATGTAACATTTTCCCCCTTTTTAAGCTGAAAAGGAAGGCTGACAGTGGCCAGTGTCTTTTGAGTATGCAATGGCACTACTCAGGACAAGAGGCACACTAACTTCATAAAAACACAGAGAAGGTAAACAGTAAGAGAAAACACAGAAAAGGTGAGGTGGTAGAGAGTAAAGACAACTCCTTTAGCAGATGGAAATGGCAATCTGCCACAAGAAGGGCTTCTCTCTGGAGACAAGAAGGCAACAGGTCCATGCTCCAGCTGGTAGCTGGAGGTGGGAACCCCAGAGATGTTTGTGCTGCCACTAGTCCCCAAGCTTTTCTCCATCTCAGGGCTACAGTGAGAGCAGAACCTTGGCCCCAGGATGAGGCACCTTTCCTCTGGACAAGTCACTAGTCTCCACAAAAAGGCCCAACTTTACCACAGAGTTTTAGCTGCTTGTTCATGTGGGCAGTGCTCTCTCCACCCCTGCACTGCCACAGCAGGACTCAGGATTCCTACCCAGCCCCGTTCCCTACCCCATTGCTCCACACGTGCGATGCCAACGAGCACCACCTCCATCACCAACTCACTGTGCTCACTCTACCATCTTGTGCTTTCCAAAACATAAAGAGAATGTATTTTCATTCATAATTTTTACTCCTTCCCAGGGGATGTGAGGAGCCCTATTTGCTCCAGAGAAGCCGTGGGCTATGCCTATATAAGCTCCAGCTCCTAAAAGATTAAGCTGGCAAGTCAGGAGATATAAAGCAGACAATAGGCAGACCTTTGAGTCTACAAATTGAAGGTTGAATGATTGGCAAACAACCTCTCCTCATGAAAAATTATGCTACAGCAACACAATAGTAATGGGAGCCAAAAGTATGTCTATTCCTGATTTGTAGACCAGGTTTTAGTTATGCTATAATCCTCTCAGTATGCCTGCTTAGGATCCCACAATCACACAAGTCATGAACACTACCCACAAATCCTGCAGCTTCCATGCCGAGCAAGCGACACACCAGATGAAGAAGGATGGAAAATATACATGTGGAATTGTTCTGGGAACTTAAAGCACACATAACAGTAAACAAAGCAAATATGGTACAAAACCTGTTGCTATTTTCACAGCATTTGTGGAGCAAAGCTGCATAAATGCAGAAGGATGCATACTGCCTCACACCTTTCCTCAGATTCCAGCAAATTAAGCACAGCAGCACAAACAGCAGCAGGGGGAAGGAAACACTCTGCAGAAGAGCTGCCCTGTTTGCTGCTGCACTACAGGTATATATTTGTGTATGTGAGCCAGAGATGAATAAGAAGTGTTAACATTACTTTTCTTCATGTTTCTTCCACAGCCTTGGCTGCTCATGGAGATTTGAACAGGGAGAGATTCCTTTGGTGCCATCCTCCCTCCTCCAGGCACAGCTGAAGCCAGTTTGAAAAGGCTGCTGTGGTTGTCCCCTGCCCACTTGGGGATAAGCTTCACAAAGCCACTGCCAGTTTGGTCTGATAACTAAAAGACTGCCTCTGCTCCCCACTGAGAATGCAGTGCCACTGTCAGATACTGGAGCACTAGCTTAAGTGGCACTACAGACAAATTTTGGCTGGTGGCAGGAGAGATGGCTGAAAGCCAGCCAACAGAGAAGAGCAGTATCAATCTCCGTGCTGGGGGAATCCCCTGAAAATGCTACTGAAGCAAACAGCAACCGCTAGCGGCACAGAGGCAAACAAGACACAAGTGATCCTGCTCTCATGGAGAAGAGAAAAAGGCAAACGGCTGAACTGAAGTAATCAACATGAACTTGAACCATGGCACAGGGCAAACATGTGGCACGCCGTATGGAAACTCAGCACAAAACAGAAAGCTTGGAACAAAATGAAATTAAAAATCTGCTTTTATTTCAAATTACTCCACTAAACATCTAACTGAAAATTGTGTTGAAGTTGATATGACTTTGTGACATGTTGTTCCTTGAAGGCTGCCATTTTCCATCAAAAAAAAGGTATGAAAAACGTTTCAATCTGGTTACCTTCTATCCAGCAAGGCTAGAAAACATTAAGTTGTAAGCTAAAAAATAACATCACACCATTAGTCAGCAGGAGATAGCTGTTCAGCCAGCATCTATCATAATGTTTTCAACAATCCACAGATATCAAATGCCTGGAAAAGAAGGCTGGCAATCACTCCAAGCATGGATTTTAAGCTTTATATGCATTTGATAAATTAATTTTTTAGAAACAAGCCCTGTGCAGCCTCACCTTGTTTACTGTTTCTAGATATAATCTACTTCAAAAAGGGTGATCAAATGTCCATCTCCAAAACAAATGAGCCTGAAGCATTAGGGCATTCTGTATTTTGAGGAATCACCTGTTGAATAGCTTCACACTAAAACATCCATGAAAAAGTACCTAAGCTGTGAAACCTAAGTTTTAATTGATGAATGTATTTAAAAAAAACCCCAAAATTCTTTCTGTATAATTTCTAATAAGTACTTTAATGAAATCAGGCCAAGAAAAATCAAAAGGAGTTAAAATGAAGGATCTAGAGCATCTCTCCTATGAGGAAAGACTCAGAGATCTGAGAGTGTTTACCTAGAAGAAGACTTCATCAGTGTATATAAATACTTGAAGGGAGGGTGCAAAGGACAGAGGACAGAGCCAGGATCTTCTCAGCAGTGCCCTGTCACAGGACTCGAAGCAACGGGCACACACAAAAACACGTAAGAAAAACATGTTTTACGTTGAGGATAGTCAAACACAGGAAGAGAGGTTGTGGAGTTCCTATCCTTAGAGATACTTAAAAGCCATCTGAACATTGCTCTGGGGAACCAGCTCTAGGTGGCCCTGCTTGAGCAGGGCAGATGGATGAGATGACCTCCACTGGTCCCTGTCAACCTTAATCATCCTGTGACAAATGGATGAATTACCAGTTATGCAAAACTATGTAAGAACAAAAAAAAAAAATCAAAAAGTAATGACAAAAAAAACCCCCTTTCATATTCATGAGGGCAATATTGGACAATATTTGTCAATAATACACCTATTTGTCCTATAATACACCTAAAGGCATAATGAGACTCAAGGGCTCACTCCACCAAGCTCAGCTACCAGACCTAAAGATAGCCCAAAATACTTAAGACATAAAACTCAAATGCACCTGCAATACTTAAGTATAAAACCGTACCCATAAATTTTCAAACTCCCCCTCTTACATTCATTAAGTTCAGAGAATTAATTTCCATTGGCAAACTCTATAGCTGTATCAGTGAATGACCAGAGCGGGAGCTGAAACAACCATCATCAGAGCAAAAGGCAGAGCACAGTCTATTTTAGTTCTTGCTCTCCATCCTCTAAGGAGTATTACTATCACAGAAACACCTCCTAGGTTATATAGTTCATTTGCCTGCCAGCATGAGATTATTCCCTACAATAATTTTTAACACTTGCTTTTGCCAAGTTAAGAGCAATGTGTCACATCTAAAGAAAACGAGCTTATTATGAACCCCCTCCACATTTTGCAGTACCCAACGGATGATGCTGCTGCAGTGTATACAGGGAAGGTGCCAAATTGTTCAGACAACACACCAGGCCAAAACTGCCAAGTCAGCAACCTAACAGGATCCCTCTGAGTGCTGGGCCTCAGTACAAATACTCCTAGTGCCTTGCTGTAGCAGTGTCCTCTCCCCACTCAAGGCACAGCTGATCAGTCCTGGCATCTCACAGCTTTGAAAGGTACAACTGTGCAGTAGTCATGTGAAAGAAATAGTACAAGCTGTGAAAGGTTAGGAAGTAATTATTTGAGCCTCCTACTTAAATAAAGCTCTGTACCTGTCCTGGTCTCTCCAGAGATCCTGCTGATCACAACTCTTTCACCCTGAAGAGGATTTCAAAAAACAACTCCAACCATGGTCAACTGAAAGTGTTCACAAAAAAACTAAAAAAACCAACCCTAAAGGTGGTGGTTGAAAAACAAGTGACCATGATGAAAAATAAGTGGAGAAAATTCCAAAAAGCTACAATCATCCTCTATCCAAGCACGACTTACATAAGATGAGGTGTCCCAAAAACAAGCTTCAGGGCTTCCCATTTCCCACCAAACATATTCGGGTGAAATATTTGTGGTGTCATCTTCTACTGGGCAACAGTTTCCTTGCAAAGTTTTCCACACAAAACTTAAAAAACCCAAAAGCAGAGAACTCATATTTTTAAACATTTTTCTACTGCATCTGCTTCTCATCCATAAAGGCACTCACAAGCTTTCAGCCATGTTTCTCATAGAATAAGCCAAGGAAGTCAGACACACAAACTACCCAAGATTAGGAAACATAGACCACTTCACAGCTATCTAAAACAAATAAAATATAAAATAATCTCATACTTACAACTTGATGAGAAGTTGAAAAGACCATTAAAACAGTTATATTAAAATAATCAGGCAGCACTAAAAAAATTAAGACATGATAAAAATGACTGCATATAACCTTAGCTCTTTCACCCTAAGAATACACATTATAAACAATTTTTTTTCCCAGACACTTGTTGTTTTCTGCATATTTAAACAATGTGTGTGCTTAGCAACTGTAAAACAAAGTAGTTTACTTAAATAACTGAGTACAGATTAAGCTACTTTATTTTATAGATAAACTTTTAAAATACTGTGACTTCTATATTATTTAACATACAGAGACAGAATCCTCATATACGGACTTCAAAAATAACTCACCTTTGCATTAAAGCAAAGAAAGAGGGATTTGAGTTTGCTATGTAAGTATCTATGTGAAGGTACATGTGTGCATGTACATAATTTGTATACATGTTACCTACATATGTAGTAGGTAAGGACAGAAAAAGTCCTAAGAAAGGAAATTAACATGTTTAAAATATCCGTTAGTGTGAGAATAAATGCAGTTATACAATGCAAAAGTTTGCAACATTCAGTGTACCAAAAATTGTTATTAATGAGGAAAGTATCTTGTTAGAAATGCCCATATATGAAATTAGACACAAACAGGAAAATCAGGGAAGTTCCAACAGTTCAGAAACATTGTGAAGCCACTTCACTACAGTATTTCACTAGTGTTCCCAAACACACAGCATATACTTTATCTAAAGTCATTCAAAATACTGGCTTCATAAAGGTGAATGAATTACTCAACAGCATATACAAAATGAAGTTTTCGAAGAGGAACGCTACATTTTCTTACACTAGTGGGCCTTGCTGGAAAAAAAAAAAAAAAGTTGATATTTTTTTTAAGCACACAAACTTTTCTTTCAAACTCTTACCTATTTGTTTCCTGTATTGGTCAACAGGAGTCCTTGATGTAGAGGCATCTTTTCTACCCATTGTTTTCAATCCAAAAATCACTGTCAGTATCAGGAAAAAAAAAAAAAAAACAAAACAAAAACCACAGCATTATTCCTAAATAAATGACTAACTGAATCAATTGCTTATAACATCAGAAAAATGGTAACAAGCAACGTTTACATGATTATACACAAAGACATAAGCCTTCCCAGAGTACAATGAGATACTGGAGTTAATCATCAGTATTCCGAAGACTATTAGATACATTCTAAACACACCTTTTTCTCCATTGCATGGGTTATTAACATTACAGAATGCCTGTTAGTTTGAATAAAAATAAAGAAAAAAGAAAGACTTTAAACTGATTGCACTGTAATTCAACATTTGGTACCACCGAATTACATTCCTATATAATTTATTTCTTTAGTAAACCAGGGAATTAATGTAGTATTGTGAGCTGCTTCCATTATTGGCAAATACATTTACACCACACACAGGAGTCGGAGGCAGGACTAGGCATGAGTGCATCCACAGGTGAAACTGCTCAGGAAACCCACCTGCAGACACAGCCCTCCAGCCACCTTGAGAAAAGAGAGGAGCAGATACTTTAAACACAGCAATCCCACACTCTCTTGTACCTTCCTGCCATGGGCTCTAGATACCTGTGAATGAAAAGGAAGTGGAGAACAAAAACTGAGTGCTGGGGCTGTGTGCATGTTACACCTCTCAGCTGTGGTATTGACAGTTTAAATCACCTTCACTGCATTTAAGTAAAAGCCATTCTGACTCCTGAATGGGTTTCTAATGTTGCACACCTCCTGACAAGGAGCTGACACTAGGATTGCACAGGGAACTGCACTATCATCCATACAAAGATGTTCTTTCTGTTACATTGGTGTTTCCACACCATTTATGTTAGTGAACAAGCATCATCTGAATAGTGCTCTCGCAAATTCCAGATGTACCTTTTAACATGCAAAACCTTATGGTTTCATATTCATCCCCTCACAGGGCTGCCACTCAAGTAGCAGATTCTACAAACACGCTCATTTCACCTCTTTTTCCCTAGTTAAGAAATAACTGGCTGTTACACTCACACTCAAAACACTGGGATTGAACCATTTTGGCTAGGCTGAAGACATTACTCACCACAGTGATAAGCCCCACCATCTGACTGCCTCTACGACACAAGAGTCCCAACATCAACACCCACACTCATGAGAGGACTGACGTTTCCAAGAAGTGTCAGATTTATTGCTCAAGAACAGAAGACACACAGCAGCCAACCTCTGCCTTTTTCTAACCGGCCCCAGCGAGCACAGTGCCAAGGGCAAACTTGGGCTGAATCATCCTGGGTAGCCACAAACCATGTGCAGATTGTGCACATATGGCCATGGAGTATCTGCAAGAGTTGTACTTTTCTGTTAGGCATAACCAGCTGTGCTACAGCAAGATGAGCTTCCCTGGTCGCTGCCAAGGCACGCTTTCTGGGAAGTGCAGCCCTGGAAGACACTGAGATGCCAAATCATGAACCAAAAAGCATGCCACAGCACTGCTGAACACTACTGCCAGCATCCCAAACTTAAAGCATTCACCATTTTCTCCATAGCTTCAAACACAATTTAAAATATAGATGCAGGAATGATGCCCACCAGTTATTTGTGCATTTTAAAACCACAAAGTTTATTATTTTATATTTATCTATTGTCTTGGAATTACTGGCATTTCATGTCAAGTGACAACTCCAGGCTCCTTAACTTCACGTGTAGGACACAGGGCATAAAATGAGCTTGGACGTTCCAAAATCTGCAATCTTTGTTAAAATGCATTCAGGAATAACAGCAAGGTACAGAAGAGTGACACTAATTTTTAATCTGAACTGAAAATTCAATTATAGTGTTCTAATTTTTCCATACACTACTTTGGTTGAATTCAGAGAATACTCCCTGTTTTATGTAAAACACATAAGCAGTGAACTGTAATCCACTGGGTTGCGTTTCTTTCCTCCTCTACTGTGCTTCACAGAAATTCTCTAGACTGGCTTGTATTTCATAATATTGACATCATAATAATTGGAATGGAAAATAAAACTTGAACTTTCAGCTAACTGAGGAAGTAACAAATACATTTTTACACTGCAAAACTAGTTCTTGGCTTTTTTATGCCACTGTTAAGAGACTGTTTTGACTTGCCTTTCGCAATTGCCAGTCTACTAATGGTTTATAACAAAACATCAGCTGTGAAAGATGCTTTCAGTTTTAGCAATGCCAATAAAACATGAGAAGAAAACACAGGCAAAAATTATTTCCTGACTTAATATAAGCCTCAGATACTTGCATTTGCCCGTGTGGCTCAGTGTCACTGACTCTCACATCTAGAACCTCGAGCCCTCTTTGTTCTTCAAAGGGATGCAGTAATCATCATTCATTTCCACTGCTTTGATGGTTAGATAGCAAATGCCTGAGAAACCCACGGAGACACTGGCACACAGAGCCAGTGACTAATAAGATGGCTATTTGCATAGAAGATCAGCCACAATTTAGAATGTGTTGTGATAGATGTGGAAAGGGAACATCAGAACTATATCAGCATGTACGAAACTGAGACTGTTTTCACAATTTAATTCCTTGAGGACTATGGCTCTTCACCTTCTCTTGTAAAGAATCCCACATTCCCCAAGGAGGCAACTTGCCAGGAGCCAGATTTAAACTAAAATATGGATTAATAAGACGTAGTATTTATTATTTATGAACCTTGCCGTAGGTTTTCAATGCAACTTTTTAACCATTTCTCAATAATGAAAAAGCCTGAAACCTTTGTGCATCACAAAACTAATTCTCCCCATTTAAAATAGCAGTTGTCATCCTACAATAATTGGTCACCTTTACTGTAAAAGAAATTTACACTCAGGTGTCTGACCATTTTGCTGCTTCTCACACCAGCAAATGGAGGATATGGCTTCTTCTATCTTCCTTTACCAAACCAAAGGGATAGGCAGCACACCATGCTGTATGCATCCCAAGCAGCCTTCAAGTCCCTGGCATTTTAATGACTACATAACCATTTAAAAAAACATGTAAAGGAGCTTGTTACTGCTCCTTTTACTGGCTATTCAAAATACTCAAAAAGTAATTTCAGATAATATGAAAGCAATGTGAGCCATCCTCAACTTTTCAAGCTTTTATAAGAAATGGTTTTAAGAAAACAAAGCGAGGCCCCAAAGAATGATTTTTTACTTATTTCTGCTTCAGAGATATTTCAAGATTAAAACACATATTTGTTTTTGTGGTATTTATTCACTATTTTTTCACCCCCTCTGGGTTACCCTCTAACAACTCACCTTTGAAAGTTTACACACACAGAAAAACATAAGGTTTTATTTTTCTCTTCTTTTACTCCTAAGTACTAGCTGATAATAATTAAAACATGTAATAAATTGCCTATTATCACCTCTAAATGTCAATAGCATTTCATGAGATTAAAACCAGTCCTAAATGTCCATTCAAGGTCTGGCTACACTTTAAATCCCAATTCACTGTTCTTGATGTACACATATCATTTTCTATACCAATTAAAAAATAAATTCCAGCAATTACTTTAATGAAATAGAAACTTACTATGAACGACTTCAGAAAACTAATAAAAAATAAGAATAGGATCTATAGATACAGATTGCACACTGTACATTATTGGTGCAATACAAATGATTAATAACAGTGACAAGTGTTAACACTCAAAAGACATGCCATGTCTATCTGTATGTGTACAAACTTTCTTAGCAGTGATACTTGATAGCATGTCTGCACTCTTCAACAGTAGGTTGCCTAAGTATTAGCAGTGGGCACATTAAAGAAATAATCAATTAAATTACTGGTTTTGTAGCTGAAATATTGTTAGGCAGCTGAGAGAAAAGCAACTAAAACTTCAGGACAGAAAAGAACCAATACAGAATGTCAAGCTTGGACCAAGTCTTCAGCATCTGTATATATGCAGAGGTTCCTCATCTTAAACTGCAAATAGATATCTATCCTAAAAATAAATCCTTTTATGTTAGTTTTGTTGGATGTAATGCAGCTTGATCATTTGAATTCATACACCAAGTAGTTTTTAATATGATTCAAAGATTCTTTGAAAACTTACTGATATCATTGACAGAACTGGTCTTCCCCTAGTTATCTCCATATCTGATAGTTTAATAACTAATGGATACTAAAATATTTACAAGTTACAAAAGAGGAAAAATAGCCTTTTATCCACCTCAGGTAAAAGTCAAGGAGAACATCAGATCCTCTGCAAACATCAAGTTGTCCCAAAAAACTGGTAGCACTACATTTAAAGTAAGAAGCCATCTGCGTGTAATTTGGAAATCATTGCTGCTGGTTATTTTAATTGGCTTTTTTTGTTGTACTGCTGAAGTACAATAACTAAGGTCTGTCTGCACAGCAGTGGATGTAGCCTGCAGCCTAAATTGGTAGAATAATGTAGATTCATTATTTAACCATACTGTAGCCAAGAGAAAGAATTTAAAAACCTTTACTACTACTACTACTACTACTACCTTAAAAAATACTTCTACAAACAAAAAATGGAAAACAAAATACATTCATGTTATTTTGGTAAGTCTTTCAATACTCTTCTATTCCTCTGCAAAGTCTTTCTCAAAGAATGAGACTATTATTACAAAGGAAAGAGTACTCTGCCCATGGTGCTTATTACAGAATCTCTCTCTGCTTTATTTGGGGATTTATTTATTTTTCTGTTAATAAAAGGAATGTAATATTTCTTTACTTAATTTAGCCTTGAAAGCAGCAGAGGTAATTTAAATTTAATTAAATTTAAGAAAATTAATCAAAAATACAGGATCCATAACTCCAGTCAGAACAGATATTAAAATAATTTCAACTTTCTACACAAGGGCAGCAAACACTGTACCACATCCCAAGATTCAAACCATACAGATCTATAAGTTTTACTGAGACATATATCAGGCTGTTTCACAGTTCATGTAAGCACTAGGAACAAAACACACATTGTTATTTCCAATTAGTACTCTCCGCACTCTAGGGAAAGGAGCTGCTCTATTGTTTGTTAGCTATACAGTACCTACAAAACCCATGAAATCAGCTCTGCATTTATTTAACAAAAGTAATAAACAGGTAATAGTTCATAGGGATTTTCAGCATATTCTCATGGATGTTTCAAAATCCTAAGGCAATATAGTCTGAAAAACTAATTTCATCAACAACCCAGATTAGTTCCACTAAATTTCAGGAACGTAACTGAGACACACAAAGTACACAGGAGGCCATCTCCACTCCCTTTGCAATGGGTGAAGAAAGAAATGTAATGGTAAGGAAACAAAATCACTTCCAGCAATCTTGCTTTTTTGTTATGCTCCTAAGCCTCCTCAGCACCTAAAATTTAGTGGGATTATTTACACCCAAATATTTGCATCTTCTCCTCTGTGAAGAGTCTTTTGCTACATATAGAATGTTTTTAAACATCTAAAGAGTTGAAAAGATTATCCTTAAATGTACTCACAGTTAGGAAAACAGTGAAAATTTCAAGAGTGGGAAAACCTGAATACGATTTTTTAAAAGAACTTCATATTTATGTAGGATTGCTTTCTGAAGTGAAAATAGGGTATTAAAAATGTTAAAAGGTTCCTTCTATTCCCAGGAGAGTACAGTTTGTCTCTGCTTCTACAGGATGAAAATGTATTAGGCCAAAACACACTTGTAAAAGCATTACTTACGCAGAAGAGATCTATTTAGCAATTGGTGTTATCCTTGTATTAAAAAGTATGAAATTTTGCAGAAGAATATTCCTAACTGTAGTGATTCTATGCACCTTACATTTAATTTTCATTATTAGGATATTACGTCTTCAGAACAAGATTCCCTACTTACTTCAGAAATGAGTGTAGCTACTGCATATGTAAAACATATATTCAAATGTCTTCATTTAATATGAAGACAGATCTTCATCTAAACAAACCTAAAATTCCAAATGTTCAAAGAGGATCATTTTCCCCCCATTTTAATGAAACTATGATGGCACTGATGTGTCAAGAAAATAGCCTTGAAGAAGTTCATGAAGGAAGAAAGCATACACGTGGTTCATTTCTGCCTTCAAGACAGAAGTTCAAAATGCGTACTTCACTTACGGAAGAGCAATCTCTGCTACAGGGAAAATTACACAATAAATGACATCATATTCTGTTATTTCAGAATAACATCCTTCAAAATAACAGAATCTGCCTAAGCATTTTGGGGGGGAGTGGGAAGGACATGTGACTATGGTAGAAATCAGAGCTAAAAAGGGTAGAGAGAGAAATGACCACCCCAATGCCCAGAGGCACATCCACCAAGGATGGATACAGCTTTCAAGGGAGCACCTGCAAATGCTGTACAGACACCTCTGTGGCACGAGGTGTAGGGAGGACATCACCACCACACAAAACAGAGTGAAGCACATGCCCTCTGCCTCAAGAGTTAAAAGTTCATCGAGTCAAGAGCAACAATAAGAAACAATTATTTGCTCTGTCTCAGTAACTCAAACATCAGCAGTGGACACTTTTGCAGTTCAGTTAAATCCCAGCAATTTTACTCTCTCTTTGATCCCCTCCACATACCCCTTTGGCACTCATTTCACTTGATAAAGTAGGGACTAATTTAAGTAACAGGTATAAAGCTAGAGATCATAGACCTTAAATTTCAAAATCAGCGAAGTCTGCCTAAGCAGTTCACATTCTTAAATTTAATAGAGTCCCATGTGGTTTTACTGAAGTCTTACTCCAAAACCTCAGAGATTTGGTTTTGCCCTCCTAGGTGTTACAGCAAGGGAAGAGTTGCTTCTTTCCCTTCTTTAAATGAGAAATTAAGCCCTCTCTTCTCTCCTCTTTAGTTTTGGGAACTGACAAAAATTCTATTTTTCCTGTGTTACTTCTTTTCTGGGACTGCCACAAGCCATAGCTTGCTATAAGCCTGAATGCTTTAATTACATACACTTGTTAATTTCTCATTTGTAGGTTTTTAAGCTTAGGCTCATTTTTGATGGAAATGAAATTCTGATTTCTTCCTCCAGTGAGAAGAAGTATTTAGGGATTATCCTCCCATTTAATATATCCATCTTAAACTACAGTTTTCAACCATCTGGAGGACAGTGTTTCACAAGTTTTCAATATTGCAAAATGGGATAATGACCTTCAGGAAAATAAATCTTTTAATTTCTAAAGTTATTCACACAAAACCTGGAACAAATAATAATTTCATATTGATCATGCTATCATGCTTTTGTATATATATTGTATCATGCTTTTGTTTCTACAGTGCCTTTCTTTTTACTTGCCGTATCTTAAGACTACTAAAAATACAAGCTTTCTGAGTGAATTATTTAAAATCTGAAATAGTTTTTTTTAAGTAATGTATCAAAACAAGACACCTTGAACCTGTTGGAATTTTTCCTTTCTTTTCACACTCTCATGCTGTTCACAAAACAAACCCCTTTTTAAAGTATATGAGGCTAAGTTTCAGCTTAATTTTTCTCCATTAATTCTAATATTGATATCCATTCTCCTTGAACATGTCTCTCATTCAAGCAGAAACTCAACTCTCTGCAAATAAAATTAACTTAATAACTGAAAACCAGAAGAGAAAACAGCAACAAATAAGGCATGCAGGCACAAAGCTGGGAAGCAAAAGCGCCCTTCTGTAAGGTATTTCACTGTAGTACAACACAGTGTCCCATCACATGACTTCAAGTCATAGTAATTGCTAAAACTGGTCACCATGTTTGGAGCCTAATGATTGCTTCCCTTCTTACCCTGAGCAAGTTTGCCGAAGTTGAAAGCATGCTACAAATGACAGCAGCAAATAATACTTCAGTCCACATAAACCTAACCTTAACATCTCAGCAAAACTGAATTATTAGTTCCATTACTAAACCTGGTGTTCAAAAGGACTTAAATGGTAATCCTTCCATCCAGAAATCAGAACAAATGCGCATTTTCTTCCTTTTTCTGAAGCTATTACAGCTCGGTAAGTATTAAATAGGCTGATCTACAAATGAAAAAAAATAGTT